>JAYXIM010023392.1:0-69797 GCA_037575425.1 Anastrepha fraterculus | reverse complement strand
AAGTCATTTAAATATAGGTGCAAAAACTCACGGATTGAATTTTGGAAAAATTCATATGAAATCCTGTCGCAGCTTTTGCTTTCGTTTTATTAAGCTGTGATAAGGCAGTCCAAGAAATCGTTTTTATCTTCCACAGCAGCGTAGAGAATGTTATTTGCTGACTAGGTTGGATTTAAAGGTGTTTTGAAATATTCCTTCATCAAAGACGGATTTATGTTCGAACCAAAATCAGTTTGCTTTTTCTGTTATTTCTTTTGCCAAAGCCCACCAATCTTTGCTGCACTTAATATCATTTATTTTTCTCTCAGTTTCCTTATAATAATTTTTATTGCTTTATATTGTTTGATTGCTGCCAAATAGCTTTCTCTATCAGACTGGAATTGTATTTCGTTATACTCTTTTTGCGCAACTTTTCGCATCGCAAATTTAAAGCATTTTATTTTTTCCATTTCCATCTGGTACGGAATCATTGATTACTTTTGTAATGGTAGCTATATCCTATTTCTTTCTTTAGCGTTTTTTTTTTTCATATTATATTTTCGAAATTTTTGTTCAACTTTTTTTTGTACCTCAGTCGCTGGGCTGCCACTTGCGGCCTCCGAGTCAACTCTGACAAACCGGAGCTTAAGCTATTTACCAGAAAATATAAATCTCCACCCTTTCGACTTCCTAAATTAAACAACCACGTTCTCCCGCTCTCATTGGAAGTTAGTTATATTGGAGTGATACTTGACTCCAAACTCCATTGGAAGCTACACATTGAAAATCGGGTAAAGAAGGCCAGTAAACCTTCTACTCGTACAAATCTATGTTCGGTAAAAATGGGGACTCAAGCCACAGGCCGTACTGTGCTTGTACAACGTGGTTTTGCCTATTTTAACGTATGTGATGCCTGGTTTGGTGGGAAGCTCTTCGGAAGGGCTATAATATCACTATTCTGCGGAGGGTGCAAAAGGACTGCATGCATTGACATCACCGTAGCATGTAAAACTTGCCCCAGTGCTGCCCTGAAGGTACTTTTGCACTTACTTCCCATCGACTTTACCGTCATTTCCATCGTAGCTCAAAGTGCAATCAGGTTAAAGGAGATGGGCCTCTGGAGGCAATCTCTCAAGGGATATGGTAGCATTTTCGCTCAATCGTGAAGCACTCTACATAACCCAGAAGATTCTGCCCTACCACATCATTGACCGAACTACCCATTTCTTCAAAAAATATCAAGTTACTGGTCACCTTTTGGTTACCCGATCTTAGATACAAGACGATTTAAATTGGAAGTTTCTATTATCCTTTCCATTTGCATTTATTGTAGCGTCCTTTGATTTCCTAACACCACATCCTGTAAAAGACTTCGAATATATTCGAATTGTTGTTTTCTAATAGAGGTCGCCCTTCGAGTGTATTTTTGCCATGCAAAAGCTCCTCATAAAAAATATCAGGACAGTCCATAAGTTCGTGCGTATTTCGCCCATAATCTCACTTTTGTACGATGTTTGCATACAAAAAATTATTCGCGGAATATAACGGAACTATTTATATTTTCTATGATATATTGTGCATTCAACAAGTGATTTTAATCGCGGATAGAAGTACGTGTTGTTAAAAAATCAAATGGAATTTTCGAACGCGTATAAGAGGCATATTTTGTATTTTTTTATAAAAGTGGTAAAAAAGCAACAACTGCTGCTGCAGAAATAAACACTGTTCACGGAGAGGATACCGTGAGTGTAAGGGCTGCGCAAAAGTGGTTTTCAAAATTCCGAAGTGGTAACTGCGACGTGGAGGATGCCCGGCGCTGGTCGTCCTGAAGTCTTTAACTCCGACGCGTTGCTCGAACTCGTGGAAGCTGAGCCAGTCGACAGCCGATATGATAGCTCAGAGGTTAAATTCATCGCATGGAATAGTTCTCAGGCACGTGGTTCAGTTGAGAAAGGTTCCAAAGCTGGGAAAATGGGTTCCGCATAGACTTTCCGTCGCCAACCTTAAGCAGAGAGTGAATGTGTGTTCTGAGCTGCTGCAACGGCAAGAAAATAAAAGTTTTTTGAACCATATCGTTACTGGTGATGAAAAATGGGTTCTTTACAACAATCCTGTTCGCAAACGCCAATAGTTAGATAAAGATGAAACACCAGAACCGACCACTCGAGATGGCCTTCACCCCAAGAAGATTCTCCTGTCTATTTGGTGGGATATGGCCGGTATTGTTTATTATGAACTTCTGGAACCAAACCAGACGATAACTGCTGATTATTATTCCCATCAGCTATCAAACCTGAATGAGGCACTTAACAAAAATCGACCGTCTTTAGTGAATAGACGCAAAGTTTTGTTTCACCACGACAACGCAAGACCCCATACCGCGAGGCAAACATTAGGCAAGCTGAACGAGCTCGGATGGGAGCATCAAGTCGCATACTCTCCGGATATTGCACCTTGTGATTATCACCTTTTCCGTGGACTTCAATCCCATATGAGTAATAAGAACTACTCCTCAAAAGAAGCTATAAAAAGAGATATCGAAGCGAATTTTGGCTCCAAGGACAACAAATTTTTTGAGCAAGGAATTAAAAATTTGCCTAAACGGAATACATTGTAAATAATGAAGGAAAATATATTATTGATTAATAAATACTTTAAACATGTTTTTTATTAATTCTAAACCACCTTTTTATTTCTTTTAACTTTTGGACTGACCTGATATTTGCCGTTCGGAGTCGGCTTAAAATAGTACCTAGGTTGTTGTTTGTGAAACAACAAAAAGACGCACATCAGAAATAGAAGGGAGAGGCCGGTCAAGCACTTCACACCTAGGTTTACAAAAAAATTATACTGTGATTTTGTTTTCTTAGCGCATAGTTTCTAATTATACGGCCGCCACTGTATACACACTTTACGATTGGAATGCCATAAATCATCAATTAGCTCTAATTAGCATAAATATCTAATTTCCACAAGTGGTCATGGCTGTCAGCGCAACCATAGAATACAGCTACTTATACGAGTATGTGGGCATGTTTGTGTTCCCACGCATGTCCAATTCACTTATTGGAAGTCTTTTGTCGTGACAATATGAAAATTGAATATGCATAGGCACTCTTAAGTACTCAGGCGATGGACTATTTTTATTCAATAAAAAAATCCATTACTGCAATCAATACGCAAATGAGGGCAGGCAATGAGAGGCAAATAAAGTTGTGGTTTGTAGGTAAAGTACATTTCTTTAATTAAATACTGCAAGGGAATAGTAATTCCTAGCACACGAAAAAAATTCAAATAAAATGAATTCAAATAAAAAACAAAAATAATTTATGCGCGCTTCACTTATGCACAAATTAACAAAATTAATGTACGCAACGTTCAGAGTATCGAAGTGCACCCGAATACCAAATGTATTTTTTGCTGTCCACAACCAAGCACAAGCAGTGGGTCGAAAACTGAAACCAAAATTATCATATGTGACTTGCTTGCATAGCAAAACAAAGAGGAAGAAAATTAAACTTCAAAAAAATATTTGAAGAAAAGAAAAATTAATTGTTTTTCGAAAATTGGTTTCAAAATCTATTTTTAGAAGTAGATGTGGTGGCGCTTTCCGCTGAAAAAAATGTATGCATGTACTATTGAGTGCTTATACGGATATGAATTATGAAATTCCTAGTACCTTTCTTGACAAATGGATGTACGTACATACGTCACTTGTGGAGCAGACAGATACGCACCGTGGCCGCGACACTAATTCTTAGAGCAGACATGAAAAAGAACGCAAATGAGTTGTGTCTGATGTGTAGTACATTTGTAGATGTGTACGTGCATGCATTCATGTGTATGTTCATTCAAATAAAGACCAATATAGCCTTTTCTATGCCTTCTTCAAGAATAATATGCAAACATACGTACATACTCGTATGCACGTATTTGTAATATTCAAATTTGTCGTTCATTGGCTTTTGGCAAGAAATTTGTGTTTTTGCTAAATATTTTTTTTTTGTAAGTTTCTTTACTGATATTTGTTGCTGAAGTATGTAGATGTGTACATTGAATGATAGAAATTTTGTTTTCTCATAGTGGATACCAGTGTGTGCAGGCAATGGCTAAAATCCGCGCAAATTTTTTGCCAACACAAAAAAAAATTCTTTTGAAAACCATCTGCCAATCGGCGGCGGCATACAACTTGTAGGGGGTCTTGTGGGACCACAACAAGATGCCCACTATAAATTGAAGTAGAAGCTGCGAGTATGTCGTACAAAGAAAAAATATGCAACTTCTACGTCTTGTGTCCGCTTTTCTTAATTCTGCGTTCAAATGCAAAATTTCTATTCGATGCCTTTTTAATTGTGCGCTCAATATTTATGTGCTGCTTGATAATGCTTCCAAATAGGGCTGCTTACAGTTTTATTCGTATGCAACCTTCGAATGGCATGTGCTTTGAATGAGAAGTTTTTTCATTGCTGAAATGCGACCAAAGGTTCTCCGATCCTGGAGAGTACTTCGAGCCCACAACAAACCGAAAGACAAATATGCAAAATACCGATAATAAGTTAGCAAAATATTGTATATTCGAATATCAAAGCATTCTTATTTCCTAAAACCTACAAAAACTACCAAAATTCATTGCAAACTATTAACCTTCCAAGGGAGTAAAATTCTTTCAGTTTTAGTTTTAGTTAAAAAGCCGAAAAAAAAAATATAAGTCTATTAGAAATCAAGTTCAAGAAACGATGAGCTTTGTTGCGGAAAACAAATGGAGAAGCAGATTTATATGTGTCTGCAGCGACAGCCAAGCTGAGCGTATGGCTTTAGACAGCTCCCAACCACATCAAGGGTAGTCGAGTACTCTAAATTCAGGCTGAACTATGTCGGTAAATAGACTAGCATGGTGCTTACGTGGGACACGTGGGTATCGTGGGTAACGAGACCTCTGACTATTTAGCCAGAATGGGCTCTGAGGTCAACTTCTTTGGCCCGGAGCCCGTTATGCCACTCCCTTCTGCAGCCATCAAAGTCACGGTTAGCAAATGGGTTACTAAAACCCACATGCGAGCTTGGCAGGCTGAGAGAGGCTGCACATGGACTAAGCTGATGTTGCTGTCATGTCCGCCCGACCGTCGTAAATCCTCCTGCTATTAAGCAGAAGGGACTGCTGACAGCTGGTTGGACTGATGACGGGTAATTTTCTGTGGGCGAAGCACATGGAAAAGGTAGGCATCTCAGACAGTTACTCTGCCTAGCTTGTGAAGAGGAGGATGAGACGGCGGACCACTTCCTGTGCGTCTGCGCCTTCGCTCGAATCAGGTTTGGGGCCTTTGGCACTGATGTCCGGCGGATTTAAAGAAAGTTAAAAGGGAATCTGAGTGCAGTACAATGGACTTAAGTGCGTCTGAGTGCTGTACTTACTAGTGGTCCCGACAAAAAAAGAAATCAAGTTAGTAATTTTTATTAGTAACCAAAAATTCATTTAGAAAAGAGCTAATTGTGAAAAGGTGGGTGGTATTCATCTTCACTCATTCGTGAAGACCCTGCAAAGTTATCGCGTTTATTGAACAATGGGCTCGATTTTGGGGCATGAATTCTTGGCATGCCGTGAATCGATACTGGGCTTCCTTGGGAACCACTTTTTCGCAAGATAGCATAAATGGTGAATATTATCATATTTTTCACTTCCTTCCGAATTCCGATCTAGCCATCAGAGGTACACTCCCGGTAGCCTAGAGCTACAATAAAAAAAGTGAAAAACGATATTTAAATTTTTGAGGCTCTTTATTTAACTTCTTTTACATACAAAAATGAAAAAAAAATTTTTTTTTAAAGTGTAATAATTTTAAAAATGGCGCTGAAGTTCAGCTTCTATTTATCTGAAACACAAAAATCAAAAACATTATTAATCAGTATGTAGCTATTGTATGACCCGTTGTTGTTGTTGTTGAAGTGGTTGAGTACTTCCACTGATATAATCCTAATTAGTGACAGCACCGTTTTACTACCGCTGTCCTCGTGTGATGATGTCTTTTTTTCTTTTTCTTTTATTGTTTGCTTCTAAGTCAGATCCATTTAGTGAGGTCTACGTATGGCGAAAATTCTTACCGAAGGATCAAAGTCGTGCCCTAACTAGCCCTGGACATTTACATAAATAGTGGAAAAGACTTTCCTTCACCCCTTCCGCTTGACAACTTCTTTTAGGATTGAAGTCGAGGTTGAGTCTGGTTGCATGTCCCGTACTAGAATATAAAAAAAAAATTGGCAAAATGGCGCGGTTTTGAATTTGGCACTCTAAGAATCGTTTCTTTTCCAGTTTTTTAATCAAAAAAATCCGAAATAATTGAAATTATAATATGATTCTAGTACGGGCGATAGCCATTGATATTTCAAATTTCAGACGATTCGGTTGAATAGTTTTTTTTTGACAACACCAGGCCGCAAAAAGTAGTTTTGAGATAAATGAGTTTAAGGTTTTGAGAGTGCATAATGTGTCCATTCATGCCGCCGCGTGTCGAATCTCTCTCTACCTGCTAAAACGGCTGTAGAATCGAAAATACTGGAAATATTCTTCCAAAAATTTGACAGTACATTCTTAAAAGCCTATAATTTCGAATTATCAAAAAAAAAAGAAATCGATTTTTTGAAAATTATAGACCGCCGGGACCGCTTAAAGATATAATAACGCTTGCACACAGATGGCAGAATACAGAAGGTTGTGCGTTCCGCAAGCCACTAATCTGCTTTAAGTAAATCTGATATCAACTAATTTGATGAATCTGTTTTCTTAGTTTTATTAAAGTAAAAATTAGTCAGCAGAAGCACATTGCCTTCCAGACTAAAACAGTTTTTTAAAAAAATAATACACGATTCTTAATCCGGAAGAAAAAAACATAAACAAAACATATTAAATCAAATTTAAAAGCTTTTTTTACGCTTTCTTTTTACAAACAATTCAGTGTATATTTATTTCATAGGTACCTGGAATAGAATTTGCGATTTGTACTTACAAAATTTCCATTTTAAATTTCAATTGAATATTTTGTTAAATTATTTGTGACCTCTGCACGTTTTTTATTATAAAAACTGATGAGGTGCGTTGAACTCTGGCAATGACAATACAAGTAAAGTAACGTAATTGGATTAAATAACATATGGGCTGACAAGTTCCGAGCCTAACAAAGAAAACACGTTTGTTTTTGCTCAAAATTAGCTTTTTCAACAACGAAATCATTCCAGCGCCGCTCTAACATTTCAATACCACTTTTGTAGAACGATTTATCTTTTGCCTCAAAATAGGTCTCAGTTTCAGCGAAAACCTCTTCATTCGAGCGTAATTTCTTAACGGAGACCATTTTTTTAGGTCTGCGTACAGCAAACTAGTAGTCATTGGGGCCAAATCTGATGAATATGCTGGATGTAGGAGCAATTTCAAGTTCAATTCATGTAGTCTTTGTCCATTGTTTGGAGCCAAGCGGACACGGTGCATTGTATTGATGAACAGTCAACAGTGAGCAAACGTGGCCCCCACTTTGAACAAAGCTTTCTCACAGTCAAATGCTCATGGAATATAAGGCCAAGACGTTCTTTTGATATCTTTACGATGGCAGCTAACTCACGCAACTTCACTTTTCGATAATTCAAAACGATTTTGCGGATTTTTTTGATGTTTTCTGGTGTTGCCGCCTCATTTGGTCGTCCGCTGCGTTGTGCATCATCGATGTCTCTACGACCACGTGAACTTAGCAAATCATGGTTTCATTGTTGCTTCTGATGGAGCGGAGTACCAATAACACTTTTCAATCCATTGCTTCGCTTGAACGGTATTTTCCCCCATCAAGAAGCGGTATAAGAAAGTATATTAAAACACGAAATTCTTTTTGATCCATTATTTGGAAAATAACAAAATAAGAAAAGTAGCGTCACTTTTAGCACAAAAACTCACGAGCTAATGAATAGAATATCAAGAAATTTTAACAGCTGTCTTTCTAAGGTTACTACTAACTGAGAAAGTGGCGAATGCAACAAAACTTGTGCCACCTCTGTGTTAGACCCGTGCTTTTCAGCCCTTGTGCTATGGAATTATGGTATAGATTTTTTGAAATAAAATTTTTATTGAACTTGAAAGTTTCTTCAAAATTGCCTTTGTAAGTTCATCTGACCGATGCTCTAAAAATTAAGTTTTTTATTAAGTAAATAGTATTAAAATTTAAATCAAAGCTTACACTTTCTTATATCTATCTGACTTCTATCATAATTGAGGTCGAAATGTCGACAAATAATTTGTCATATTGTTAAACTGGCCTTCGGCATACAAACGATTTTTTTTTATTCTAATTAAAGCAAGATTTATTTAGGTAGGTATAGTGGTAGTCGGTTGACACACCTAAGCCTGCTGTAGGCCCATTGTCATACCACCAGATCTTTTCCAACTCCTCACTCTACATTGTCCTCATTGAACCAACCTGTGGCTTTAATATATCTAACCAGACTTGCTATTTTTATATTGGCTACTTCTGCCAAGTTATTCAGGGAACTTTTTCCTAAAATTTTGAACCTTCTTCTATCCAGAGCCATGCAGCCGTTAAAGCTTCTGCAATAGTCGTTATAGGGTGCTCCCAGTATACTGGCATGCCTGCCAATCAGACAATGCCCTGTTAGGACCACGAGAAGATTTCTCATGTTTTTCCTGTTTAGTTTCAACAGTCGGTTTGTGCGGCCCATGTTCCATTCCGGCCACGTCATTCTACTAGTTGCGCAGGTCAGGGACTGAGACCGTAGCCTGTTGGCAGCACTGATAGTGTGTTTATCTATAAGCATCTTGCAAGTTGCTAAAGGTATAGGTATGTTCGCTTTGTCTGGTTGGATCGGTAATGTGGTATACCATCTCGCTAGTTCATCTGCTTTGCAGTTGCCTTCTATGTCTCTATGACCTGGCACCCAGAGCAGGTTTATTACAAAGTACTGTGATAGTTCTGTCAAAACGTCGATACATTCTTTAATGTCTTCGAATTAATATTAGGCGATTTTAAAGCTTTTAGGGCCGATTGGCTATCTGAATATATATTTATATCTCTTGTGGTGAGAACACTTTTATTTAGGGCTAGCAGGCTCTCTCTTATAGCCAAAATTTCAGTTTGTTTAAATACTGTGAATCGAAATAAGGAAGGAATGTCGTGGGACGAGTGCCGAAAAATTCCGAAATCTCAGGATCAATAATAACCGTTGATATTTTCTTACTGTTGTAATTAGGACATCGTTCGAATTCTGGAAAGTCGATAAAAAAATGGGAATAAAATTGATATTAAAAATAAAAAGCTGAAGAAAGTAGACGACACAGACCGACACAAATTTTTGAACCAAACACCAGACTACACTTTTAATGTATAGAAACGGAATATGAAATCAAAATAGATTCACGACGTAAAATTTTCGCGATAATCCGACATAAAAGTGCAAATTTTGCAATTTTCGAATTTTGTCTATATTATTGGTGTTTTTTTTTTTTGTCCTTGTTCACTCCACTCAGGAGCATAGGGCTTCGACTCGACTCAGTCTTGCGTTGGTTTCGTTAATCTAATCGCTATATTTTAGGTTGTTTATTATTAATTATTATATTAACTAAACACAATAAATAATCAAATGGAATTGGAATGAAGAGTTTGAACATTTTTTATAATTTTTGCAAACAACTGGAAAATGGGATTTATATGGATTTTATTAGATAATGAGCAATTCTTTTAAGGGGTTGCATACGTCCAGCAGCGTCAAAAATGCGCTAAAAGGCAAACTGTTCTTAGAAGGAATAACAATTGAAAAAAAAATTATAAAAAAAATTGTACATTGTATATACTTAAACTTTATATTTTTTTTAGAAAATTTTTTTTTCTTTACAAAAATTAGTATATTAAAAATCACGTCACGCATAATGAAGAAAAAGTTGCTGCACGGTCTGCATCATTTCTCCTTGAAATGTTGATGGATCTGTCAGAAGTAAAAAAAAATCTTGTGAATACGGTTATAATCTGTCGAGTCTGATTTTTGAATTTCGAAAAATTTTGCAATTTACGACATTTAAAAAAAAGTATGTGTTTTACGTCACAAATATTACACTTTAACTATGTTTATAAATTCAAAAATCAAATCTATAGAGAAGACACTTTCGAATATTAAAAAAAAAACCGCATCAAACTATATTAAAAACTGTATGAGTTATCGTGCAAACCATGCCGGAAAAAGTAGTTTCGAAAAAAACGAGTTTAACGTTCGAGGTACAGGAGCGCGCGGACCACTCTCTACCTAGTTAATAAGCTGCAGAAGCTATTATATTGGGAATTACCGCATGAAAACTGCACAGAATATTCTTTAGATACAATACTTTCAAAATAAAAAAAAGATCGATTTTGTTTTAAATTCTGGACGTATGTAATCCCTTAAACAAAAATAAGGCACATTCCAAAAAAGTCAAAATTGGTTTAAACGTTGATGTGCTATCATTTTGTTGAAGAGTATGAATGTTCTCGAGACTTCTGCTCTGTTTTTCTACGTTTATTTTTTTATTTAATTTAGTATTTAATTTGTAAATTACTAAGAAAGAGTGAACTCAAACTAAGACCTATCGGTTGTTAACAAAAGTGCGGAGTGGAGCGGGGGCAACACCTGGGGACAGGGCCTGGTTAACCAGTTCACGGATGGCTCGAAGTTGGACTGCAGGATTGGAGGAGGAGTATTCTGCAAAGAGCTTCCCATCAAACTCAAATTCAGATTACCGGATCACTGCAGGGTGTGCCAAGCACAGGTGGCCGCCATCAAACTGACTGGCTACTTATTTACATAATAACTGTTAAGAAAGGAAATATTTACTCCGATAGCCAAGCGGCAATTAGGGTCCTAGGTTCTACTATAGCGCACTCGAAACTGATTGGGGAATGCCTGGTCTCTCTCTCGATTGCATCAGAACTCTTCGACGTAAGGATAATCAGGGTACCTGGTCATAGTGACATTGCTGGAAACTGCGAAGCTGGTCAGACAAGGGACCTGTGAGGTAGTGTGCCCGCGAAAGGAGAGGATCAGGATCCCCTTGAAAACCAGCGCTCTACTCCTGGAAGGATGGGCCATGCACCAACTCAGCGAGCGCTGGGCAAGTACACGAACGTGTAAAGACGCGAAATCCTTCTGGCCACGTTTGAATCGGAAGCGTACGAGCGTTATTCTGAGGATGACAAAATCTCAGCTCTCAAATTTTCGTGGGTATCCTCACGGTTGCTGTGAGACTCGAATTACTTCGAGTCCTTTTTGCATCAGCTGTGTGGAGCATAAGGTGGAATCATCTCAGCACCTGCTCCTTACCTGTCCCGCTCTCTTGGGACTAAGATTTAAGCATCTTGGTTCTCACTTCTTTTCTGCGCCTGCTGACATAGCAGGTCTTGATATCAAAAATCTGATGGGCTTCATCAGCAGAATAAAACGTCTAACACAACAGCAAATTAGTCACCGTTCATAGTTCATAAATACTCAATCCTCCACACCCCTCTCTTTTTTGTCCTATCGCTTTTTCCTTCACCTCTTTTCTCCCTCTTGCAATGGTATCACAAGGATGAACCAAACTTCTTTCGTCCAAGTGGGCTCACTCTCTGGGCAACCATTACAACCTAACCTAACCTGGTGAAGTGCCCCATTTTTGATGTGATTTCCTGTAGTTGCATACACTTAAAAAAACAAGTGCAAGTTTTTACGCGCCCATGTATGCTTAGAACTCTTTCAACTTCTCGTATATGCGAATATTTTGAATGCGATTTGTGTGCAGGTATTTCTTTGCTGCATTCGAGCATGCAATCTACATTCAGAAAAAATCAATTTAACGCAAATTATTTCATGCATTTACATTTAAACTATGTTAAATTTTTATTTAATTCCGCTCACCTATTTTCAGGAAAATGGCACCTACCTGTCTGCGCTCTTTTGCCGTGAACAAGGCTGCAAAGGCATCGTGATACCACTGCAAGCGAAAACACTGCAACCGGAATGGCGTTGCCTCACCTGTGACACAGTCTTTCCGCACTCGAAGATGTCGCGCTATCAGGACTTTGCGCTGAATACGATCAACAATCGCATTAACACGAGCACAGTGCACGAGCTGATAAATTTCATTAACGAAATGTGTCCACGCTTCTGCCCACCCTCGAATTATGTGCTGGTCGAAGCGAAATTGAATGTGATTTGGCGCATGCAGCGCTACAAAGGCGATTGCACCGCGGAGGAAATGCAGCATCGCGATCGCTATCGGGAGGAGATACTTGAAATATTGGAAAAACTGGGTGCTGGAGATTGTACGCTGAAAAAGTTGATTACCGATGAGATACCGTGAGCAGGGGCAGCGGGTGGCGAATGTGGGGCTGGAGCGTCGTGCGGGGCAGAAAAAAAGCATTAAAGAAATTTTGTATTTATTGTGTTGAAAGGGGGTTTGTGTGCGCCAATAACAAAAAAAAAACATGTGATTGCAGTGCCGAAGTGCTGGTACTTACATACATATGCACATATTTCATTGTTATTTGATTGTTAGTAATTTATTCATTTCTCTGTTTACTGTTTACCCCCATCGCTGACAGCTTTCGTGCAGCTGCAAATTTCACACTAGATTTGCTTGCGAGAACAATGCAATTATTTATGCGTTAATTTATTTATTACTAAATAGTTTTGCCCCCAAATTTATAAATATTTATTTAGTGTTGGTGTGTGCGCTTTTTTCTATTGCAGTATAAAGTCTTTATATTCACATAAGTCCGAAATAAGTAGCAAATGGTTAATGAAACAATTTAAGTAAATAAAAATAATTAAATAAAATGAAAATTGAAATGAAAAGAAAATCTGAAAACTCTTCATTTCTGTCGCTGGGTAAATTAATTACATTCATTTGAATTTTATTTGCAGATGCATACTTTGGCGCTTATTTCTTGCCATTGTTGTATTGCAAAATTTTTCTAACCTCCTTACACTTTAATAAGCACGTCTAGCCATAGGTGCATATGTGTTCACTTCGGTTGATTTAAATTTTAATTAAATTCGGGCAACATAGACGGCATTCTTTGACAAAGCTGTGCGCCTCATGGCACGCACGGCACATCAAGTCAACATAAGCCAATCTCTTAGAAAGCCCACCCAACCAGAAAATTGGAAAATGCGAAAAAAATTTAAAGCGAAATCTGCAAGAAGAAAAAAAAAGGTTTCACATGCCACAAATCATATAAAGAGAGTTTGAGTAGGAACTACCCAAATCAGAAAGCGCCATTAAAGTAGTTTGGGTAACTTTCAATGCCAGTTCCCTTAGAGAGTTTTGGCATTTCAAAAAAGGACAACAATTTTAAGGTAAAATATGGAACGAAAAGAAAATATAAAGTATGTAAATTTTTCCATTTTAAGTATTTATAAGTATTCGATATCCACCGATGATATTATCCATTGGGTCGCCTCCTTGGAGTGTTTGAGAGACAGATTTTGCGGAAGTTTCATGGATCTTGGCAGGTTCGTGACGGCAAGTATCACAGGCGTTGAAACGATGAGCTGTATGAGCTTTACAACGCACATAGGAGTATTTCGGTCCAAAAACCGGTCAAATTTATTAAATACTTTTTTCAAATACATTTATTAGTAAAACACGTTTATGAATCATAATGGCCATATATTGCACAATAATAAAACAAAATTAAATAAAAGTGATCATTCAAATAAATCTATTTCACATTTACTTTGTAAGTTATTGATAAACGGCATATAATTAATGGTTCATGATTTTGTTTTTTCTAGTACTTGAATAAGCTGTGACTTAATCTTCGTCCATTGTCGGTGTACCCGAGATCAGGAGTTTCTTTGCCTCTTCAGAAAACGGCTTTTCTTTTCTTTTATTTTTATTTTTGCTAGTGCAGCTCAAGAATGGGTCAGATGTTAGTAACAACCTATTCAGAATATCTCTGTTGCTCTATACTCTAGAAAATTTTCGGGAAAATCCAGGCTGCCTCTTCTGATAACTGCCCAATTGGTAAAATGGCATGAGTGATCACCAGGATACACGGTGTATTAATACCTTATGCAGTGTAGGAGACATTGGATGCCAGTGATACAAGTCTGTGTAAAGTTTTGCTGTAATTTGTGCACATCTATCAAACTTAACAGGATCTACATCGTAGCCGCTTGAAATAACTTCTAAAATAACTCTTAATCGCTCTATAAGCTCTTGATTAATTCTAGTGTTCCGAGAAGAGGTTTCTGGGTCTTCAAA
The DNA here is from genome assembly GCA_037575425.1 of Anastrepha fraterculus. NCBI lineage: Eukaryota > Metazoa > Arthropoda > Insecta > Diptera > Tephritidae > Anastrepha > Anastrepha fraterculus. The sequence continues at coordinate 55,552 of JAYXIM010023392.1, read as the reverse complement.
AAATCTTCCTGACCTATTGCCATCGTTGGTGTTACCATAACCGGCTTTCGGAATGGCAACAAGTAGACCCATTTCTTCTCTGAAACGTTTTTGAATTTTTTCTTTGGTTTCCTGCAATATTTTTTTCACTTCTTTTGATCGTGCTTGCCATTTTTTTAATGTGAACTTATGCGATAAATGCAATAGGGACTCGCAGAAATGAATCCTAGCATGGAGGGCCGAGAGCCCAATTTTGAGAGCCTCGTTACTTATCTGAGTGGTTTTCTTCAGCTTATTAAAACCTTTCGAACTTTGGTTACATATGTAGCACCTCATAGTGGATGTTGTATCTGTAGCTGCGTTGCAGACTTTTCCGTCTACCATAGTAAGCAGTAAAGTGTGCTTTTAGTAGCTCCATTAGGAGAATTTACTAACGTTTCTTCGACTTCTTGGCACTGTTCTTCAATATAGATGATTTTTTCTTTTATCACATCCTTTGTTTCATGGGCAAAGACATTCTTTCTGTCTTTATAGGCGATATAAAAAAATTGTCATAACAGTGAGAACAAGTGATTTTCGCCAGGAAACCTGTTTTTGCAGTGCATACTTTTAGATCTGAGAAAAAAATTGTGGACAATGTGGGGACAATTTTATTACCGTTTATATTTGCCAACGGTCCAAATATTATGTGAACACTAACAATTTTACTTGACAAGGTCTGACACCTATTTAAAAACACTATTGTTTGCTAAATTTTAGTAAAAAAGAAATACTTTATACTAGGACTTAAAAATCCTCACTTGGAGTGCAATCTTGTCATGAAACTAAAAAAATATATTGTTATCATAAACCTTGTTGCCCTTCCATGCCAAAAAAGATTTTTTCGTTCACTTCACAAAACAAAAGCACAGTTAACCATTACACAAGGAAATATAAGATTGACGAGAACAAAGATGTATGGTGAAAACGATGACTAGGTTCCAATGAACAATGCTCAGGCACCAAACTGTGAAAATTCTGGCATCTGTCTGTTATTTGATAAACCGATTATCTACCTTCAAGGTAGATCTCTGATCTCTAATCTCTGATGAGATTATACATATTTTTTTTCGACTTATGACCGGCTTTTCCATACAAATACTCCTATGTGCGACGTCCCTTGGCGTCCCTTGGAGTTTTTGAGAGTAAGATTCTGCGGAAGATTTACGCATTTTTGAAGGTTTGCAGGTTCATGACGGCAAGTCTCACATGCGTTGAAACGATGAGCGGTATGAGCTTTACGACGACATAGACATAGCGCAGCGAATAAAGATCCAGCGGCTAGGCTGGCTGGGTCATGTCGCCCGAATGGAGAGAAACGGCCCGGCTCTGAAAGTATTCGACGCTGTACCAACTGAAGGTAGCAGTGGAAGAGGAAGACCTCTTCTGCGTTGAAAAGATCAGGTGGAGCAGGACTTGGCTTCCCTTGGTGTGTCCAAACTCCGCCAAAGACGCGTAAGTGGTTATCGAGTGAATCAAGAAGAAGAAGTGTTTTATATATATTTACAAAGTAAATGACACCTAAATATACAGTCTGCGTACAGAGCGTGGTCACTGTTACACGTATATAAAAAATCACAGCGTCCTGTTTTTTTTTGTATGACATAGAGGGCACCTCAGTCCTTCATGCTTTTTGTAAAAAGTCAGCTATCTATCAAATTTAGTCTTCAATTGAGTGGTTTTTCGAAATGAGTGCTGTTTACGCCTCTCGATTTGAGGCAATTTTTCTAAGTTTGCTTGCAAAGGGACCCAAATTAACGCAAACTGCTGCTGCGAAATATATGGGAAAGTCGAAGCAGTTCGTCAGCAAGTGGATAAATCGCTATAAAAAGGTCGGTAACGTTGATGATTTTCCTGATCGCGGAAGTGCAAGCAAAGTCTCAAAAAAAGACGAAAAAAAGATTCTCGCATTGTTCTCGAAAGGTCCAACTTTGACTTTACGTGGAGCTGCTGTGAAATTGAAAGCAAAAGGTGTTGACATATCTAAAGGAACGATTTGCAGGCACTTGCTTGCCAATAAACTGAAATATCGCAGTACTTTGGAAAAACCTATGAGTGCAAAACACGTTGAAAAACGAGGGGAATGGGCGAAGGAAAACTTCGACCGCAATTGGAGCAACGTAATTTTCTCTGATGAATTCTCCTTCTGGGCATTTCCGACGCAAGCCATGTCATTTAGATCAACATTCTCGACAAATTCGGAAAATTTGGAGGTCTTCCGGTAGAATATGCAGAAAAACTAGTGGAAAGTATGCCCCGACGGTGCCAGGCCATCATTGACAATGCAGGAGATTGAACTTGCTACTGAGGTATTGGCATTAGGTATTGACGACCAAATTATCAATAAATTTGCGAATTTTCGAAAAATCAATTGTGGTTATTATTTAACAATGACCACGCTTTTATGTAACAGACGTAACTAGCAAAATCGTTGCGTTAGAATATAAAATAACAAAATGAAATTAAAAAAAAGGACGTTTATCAAACAGCTTCCTGAAGCATAATCTGTAACTCCTATTCAAAACCTTTCGTGTGAATTTTACTTTTTTATACAGTGCATTAAATAATGTTGGCTAAAAAAAATTCTGTACATACCCAATCAATTTTTAATACAATTCCAAGTTTCAAACTTTGTAGAAATGAAATAAAAAAAGAATTCCACTTTTCATAAAATTTTCAAACTTTTCAATAAAAGGTAAAAAATTTAATATGCAATTTTAAAGCTCATTAAATTTTGGGATAACCAAATACAAGTTTGAAGTGGCCCCAAATAGGTTTTGATTTTTGACAATATTTTTTTTACAAGACTGCAAGTGCATTTTCTCCATACCAACGATTGCTCGCCACCGAATACCGTCAGCGAAAACATTCTCAAACATCAACGCGATTTTTTTGTCACTTTAAACTTTCACTTTGTTGTACCGAAATTCAATGGGCTATAAAACTGCATACTCAATTTCCTAAAACATTTATTAATTTAAGTTTGAAAATCTTATGAAAATTTGTTTTTTGTACGGGCAATTTTTGTTTTTATGTAGCACAGAGCTTGGAACTGGATTTATGGCGTTTTTGTAAGAGAAAAAAATGGTTCATTTAGCATCAAAAAATTGTTAAAAGTAGTCAATAAGTCCCTACACTACAACAAAACAAGTAAGCTTATTATAAAGGGTGTTTTTTTTAGAGGTTAGGTTTTCAAGATGAAATAAAACGTATATAATTTAATGTTATGGCCAAGAATTTAGCTGTATTATAAAGATAAGGGTTTGCCATTATGTTTTAAAAATGATACCCATTCAACCAAAAGTGAGCTTCATCGCTGAACAAAATTTTCTTCGATGCGTCGCGCGAACTGAACCGTTATTTTCGTAATAAATTTGCACGATTTACAAACGTTGTTCAGGTGTAAGTCTATTCATTATGAAATGGCAAACCAAACTGAGCATAAATCAAGTGACAGCTGTCGAAAAGACCATCTCCGAAATAAGTAGTGCCAACTTGAAAACCTAACCTGTAAAAAAAACACCCTATATTTATATATAAGAGAAACTAATAAGAAAAAAAAAAAACAAGATCAAAAGGTGAATACCACTTCACCTCGATAAATTTAGTGTATAAACTTCAATAAAAATTTATTTTTTTACGCGTAGGCTAAATTTAAATTCAGCTGAAATTTAACAATCAGCGATTATCATACTACTGTGGAAGAAAATTATGTGCTCGCTTTATACTTGACCGCAGTTTGAAATTGTTGCAGTTTCTTTCCAAGCTCAAGTCTCTATTGTCCAAATAAGTTGTTTGTTGAAAGTTTAGGCTCACGTGTAGCACCCACCAGGCTTAATGCATACAGGTCTGCGCAAAAAGTTCATTTGACTAATTTTCTAGTAGACAATTGCCACGGTCTTCAGTTCAAATCGATGAGAAAGTGGCTGCTACACCCTCGATACTCAACAGCCTACATCCTACTCCCTACACCCTATATCCTACTCAATCTATGAACCCTGATTTTTCTACGCGTCTAATAACTGAACATTTCATAGCTCACCTTTATTTGCCTCATTTTAGTATCGGATAGTATGGTGGTCGCAAAGTTGGTGCGTGACTAACATTCGTTGATATCCGGACTCCAAATCTCGCGCATGAAACACCAAATGTTGGGGCACGTTTTTTTTCTAATAGCTGTCGCTCCTTGACAGGCAATGGAAACCTTCTAGTGTTTTTCTGAAATATTCATGAAAAAACTCCTCATAAAAAACCGTCTGGCTTTCGGAGGCGGCATAAAACTGTAGGTCACTCCATATGCAGAATAGTCAGCAAAAATTGGCTACAACGAATCTTGCTCGCAAGACCTGTAAGAAGTTGAGTTTAATTAGAACTGTAAGAAGAACGAGTTAGCTGATAAATTGGCAAATGAAGGCTCTGCAAGTATGCCACTACGCCCTGAACCCTTTCTAGGTGTCAATTCCGCATCGATTCAACTATGGATTGACGACTTCATGAGGTCTACCCACAGCGGTCGTTGGTCTGAGTTGAACTCGTGCAGAGTAGCCAAGTGCTTTGTGAAAGAACCAAACAGGGAAATAGCGACCTTTCTCCTAAAACTCAGAAGAAAGGACTTGAGAGTACTGGTGGGTGTCGTGGACAGCCCGATATGCCTATCCTGTCTTGAGAGTGACGACACTGCAGAGCATTTTCTCTGTAGCTGTCCTGCATTTTCTAGTTTCCAGAATAAGACTTAGGATATTGGGTTGCGATACTCAGAGTATGGATAAAGTTCCTACTCTTCCTCTTCCGGATCTCTTAAAACTCATCAATGAATCCATGAGATTTGTGGAAGAGTGACCTCAAACTTATTTATCCGTCTTCCCACCCACTCTTTATCTTTCCTATCACTATTCTTTGTACCGAAAATTATACGGGTGTTGTACAATGGTCTACTGGCTGAGTGATTGGACTTGTCCAACCCCCCACAAATCTAATCTAATCTAATCTAATCTAAGAAATCATTTAAGAATTCTTAGCTAAAAACAGTGATGTGTATTTTTCATAAAGGAAAAAGCTTCATAATAATAATTGGTTTTCTAGGTTTTCACAAATAAAATGAAATTTCATAAAAAGTACAAAAAATAGTCACAATTGTGAAATCCCTGCAATTGAAGGTTTATTTACTTGTACTATTTGCACTAATTGCATAGAATATTTCACATTTTTCTAAATGACAAAATTTCTAGACAAGTAAATGAAATCTAAGGCATTTGGTACAATGCCAAGTGGGTAGTGTTACTTGCTACTGCAACGCTTAATAAATCTGTCAACAGGCATTTAGGACTCGACATTCTGCAACAATGTTTGTTCGCGTTGAGTATCCATTTAAATGGGCGCAAAGATTTTTGAAGATAATCGTAAACGTAACAATGCAAAATTGCAAAAAGGCATCAGAGGCCCACATTCTCACTTGCACATGCAAGGAATGCATTTGCTTATAGGTACATATGTATGTGTTTGTATGTGCATGCAGTTCACAATGCAATGACAAATGGTATGTGGGTTGTGCTTGCGTTGAGACTTTCAGTATACCCAGTGGGAAATATTCTTCATTTTAATTAGCACTCTAGCCGCCTAAGCCGTTTTGCGTGACTCCCAAAATATTTCATAGACATTTGTCTTAAAAGGGCGCGTAATTTCGGACCACTGGTTGAAGCATTTTTTGCGTGAAGAGGTGGAAGCTTCTTCTTTTCTAGGCCAAAAATAGAGAGCACAGTATCGAGTAATTCAACAAAGAGAGCTGTAGACGTTTACAAAACTCTTTTGTAATAAAGAGTTCCCAGGTAACGCTGTCATGGGTTCCGAGTTAGGAAAGGTTTGAAGGCAGCGAAGGAGCTAGCGATTTCGCAAAAACGTGCGCACTAATGATGGCTTTTCTGTGAAATATCCAAAGGATATACGAGCACTGCTTACTTACTAGGTTAGGTTAGGTTTGGTTGAAGCGGTTGTCCTGTGGGACACACTCAGGCTCTTAGCCCATTGTGATGCCGCGTGGGGAGCTTATCCCTATCTCTCCTAAAACCAGTGTATGCTTTTCAAAAATTTTAAAATATTTCTGATCTGATAGAACTGAGATCTTCCAACTCATCAAAAAATTGTTCACCAAGAATAGTAAACCTGCGTCTGGTTAGAGCAGGATAGTGGCACAATAGGTGCGAGATTGTCCCTTCCTCGCCCTCATCTAGACAACTTCTACAGAAGTCATGTGGCACACCTAGCCTTTGGGCGTGTCTACCTATTAGGCAGTGCCTAGTAATGACTGAGATCAGTGTGCTAAGACTGTGTTTATTTTGGCTTAACAGAGATTCTGTGCGTTTAGCATTTAGAGTCGGCCACAGTTGACGGGCGATTTTGCAGGTGGCTTCAGTGCGCCATCTTTCGTTTGCTTTCTTTACAATTTCTTCAAGGATGAGTAGCTCACATGTTTGAAAGGGTATCCCTATGTCATTATCTATGTACTCATCTGTCAATTTAGTGCCGAGTCTCACTAGTTCATCGGCTCTACAGTTACCCACAATGTCGCGATGGCCAGGAACCCATGTTACCTTTAGGTGAAATGACTCAGCCATCTCGTTGAGAGATGTGCGGCATTTCATGGCTACCTTGGAGGTTGACAACTGTAAGGGATTTTATCACCGCTTGGCTATCAGTGAAAATGTAGATATCATTTCCGGATATCGCATCACACTGTATCAGTGTCGCGGCTTTTATTATTACCATCAGTTCTGCCTGAAAGACACTACAGTAGTCGGGAAGCCGAAAACTGAAGGAGATCCCCAGACGTTCGGAATAAACATCTCCGCCCACCCTGCCCTCGAGCTTCGAGCCATCTGTGTACACATGGATGGACGGGAAGCCCCAAAGTGCATCCTGGCTGGCACTTTACCGTGACCATAATCCGTGTTTGACCACTTATTTAGAGTGTTCCGCCTTATTGCCGCACTGCGTGCGTTATATATTGCTGCAGATCTACCGTCTACGCCATCAATTGGCGCACTGCCTATTGGAAAAGGTAATTCAAGAGGTTCTTGGCTTCGCCTTGAAACGTATCTGAGTTGTTGTTACTAGCGCTGCTTATTTATTTATTTCTTCTTCCGATTTCGTAGTTTGAATGTCAAAGCGAGGTTTTTTTTTGCTTTAATTGACATTTAATCCAACAAAATTCCCAAAAAAACAATATACATACATGTAATTATTGTTATTGCTCTAGCGACTTCCGTTGTATAGATTCGCCTTGACTAGAATTTAATCGGCAGAATCTAAGAACATTTACCGCTTGTTGAGACGAAACTTACTGAAGAAACGGGCTGCGGATTATGTAGGAGGTTAAAGACATGCCAGAAAATGTGTAACATAAGCAACTGTAGGGTGTAACTCCGAGGTGTAAATCCTCCTAGAAGCGCTTATGGATGTAGCGCGGGCAATGCAGCGTGTGCTGAATGACATTGAAGTCTGCAGGAGTAGGGCAGCTGTGTGTAGGTGAAGAGAGAGGTGCCTGATTTCTGTGACTGTGTTGCTGAACCCAACGGCGAGACGCGTTAGCTCAGAAGGCAAAACGGTAGTTGGAGACGGATGGGGATCAGCTTTATTTTTTTCCTTTTCTGAGCTTCTCGAACATATTTGAAGTTTATGTTAGGAAAGATACTAAAGGCTTACAGGTACTACACCAGGGTCTTTGTTCATATGGAAATGGCAGCCGATGAGCCCCGGAGGTAAAAATAGGTTGTGTGAAGTTTATAAGGAGGACAATCTCCACCAATAGAATGGAGGAGAATAGGCTGGCGTCCTGTTTCCCTCAAAATATTTTCGCGAACAAAAAATCCCACGGAGGATTGAGGACCAGAAGAAGACAGAATAAGTAGCTGTACCCATTTTATAATTTGTGTACTCATACGTCCTGAAAAGAGACATCTTCTGAACTTGATGCACTTGATGAAGTACACATCTGCCTGATGGCCTTACATTTGAGGATCACCCAGAGTTAAGTGATCTGTTTTTAAGAGCCAATACAAAAATACATTTAAGCTGCATTGCGAGTATTCTCTATATTCCCATAGCTCCATTAGAGGACACATATGCTTCGTTGGAGGTTGAAAATGTGTTTTCTACTTCGTTTTTAAAAAATCGATTTCAATGCCTTAAAAAAAAATAAATAATTGGCGCGTACACTTCTGTTAGGTGTTTGGCCGAGCTCCTCCTCCTATTTGTGGTGTGTGCGTCTTGATGTTGTTCCACAAATGGAGGGACCTACAATTTCAAGCCGACTCCGAACGGCAGATATTTTTATGAGGAGCTTTTTCATGGCAGAAATACACTCGGAGGTTTGCCATTGCCTGCCGAGGGGCGACTGCTATTAGAAAAATGTTTTTATTAATTTTGCTTTCACCGAGATTCGAACCAACGACCTCTCGGTGAATTCCGAATGGTAATCACGCACCAACCCATTCGGCTACGGCGGCCGCAATGCCTTACTATTTTAAAAATTAGCGATTCCATATCAAGTGATCCAAGTATGTTTGAATTTGTTGGAAATTTTTCCTGAAAATTGGTTTATTTGCAGGTTTCTGTATTATAAAAACTAAATTGTTCTTTTCAGCACACATTTTTTTTATTTTAGCATAAAATATAAAAAATTAAATTTGTTTGTGAAATATTTTTTGGGTAAACACATTTTTTTTTCATTTTTAAAACTTTCCTGTCCTACTAAAGAAAAAAATTCAATTCATTTCAAATATGAGGAAACTTTTTTTTCAAACCAAAAAAAAATTTTTCAAAACAAAATTTTCTTAAGATATATTTATCACTCTTTGTATTTTCTTTCTTAAACATTTGTTTTTTTTTTCATTTTTGAAACTCTCAGGGATTACTGAGCATAGTTAGACTACGTAACAAAAACATTTGAAGAGGGTGTTTTTTTAAAATGTCAAACAAATGTTAACAAAAAAAAAACCTAATACAACATTTTTCTAAAAAATAATTTTTTTAACGGTATATTTTATGCTCAGAAATTAAAAAAAAAATTTTAAGGTATATTTTTTCTAAAAAATTGTAAGTGCTTGATCATTGCCGAAGATACCTATTTCCCTTTAAAAAACTTTGTATCAAAATTTTCGAAAAAATGTTTTTCCAAAAAAAAAAGATATTTTTTAAAGATACTTCAAGGGGTTACATGGGTTTCGTCGGGAAAAACGGCCTATTTTCAATGTTTTTGTTTCTATATAAAAAATTATTTATTTAATTCTAACTTTTTTCTGTCTTATACATAGATACATATTTAAAGAATAATTTCTGAAATTTTCAAAAAAATTAAAACTCCTCCACTGTGACGCCATTTCCGGTGACCCCTCGAAAAAAAGGTGCGTCCGCGTTGTCAGCATAACTCCTGACAGGATCATTAAAAATGAAAGAACAAAAATAATTAGTTAAGACCATAAACTCGTGCTTGAACGAAGGAAAGAAAAACAAAGTAAAAATTGGAATTTTGGCAGACATTTTCCCAAAAAAATGAAAATTTCGGTAAAATTTGCTTGACATTTTTTTTTTTAAATAGTTGTAATTGAAAAAAAAAAAAATCCTTCGTTCAAGCACGAGTAAATTGTATCTCGAACACCTGTGTAAAATTTCATCAAGATCGGTCGAGTAGTTTTCGAGAACATTTGACAACCGACTTTGAAAACACGGTTCCGAGAAAAACGCGTTTAAAATTTTGAGTAACAATAAAAGTGGCTCGGAGCGCACACCTTCCAAAGGCTGTATCTCCGAAACTATTATTCGGATCTACTTGAAAATTTAGGGTAATATCCCTGAGATGTTGTAGAAATTAATAAGAATTGTAAAAATTAATAAAAAAAAATAGATATTTTGAACCCACGAAACCCAGGGGTTACATAAGGCTACTTATTCAAAACATGCTATTTTTTTGTTAAACATTTTAGGGGAAAAACATTTAATTTTTTATTTTCAAAAATTTTTATTTCAGGGATTACTGAGCATAGTCTCAGCGACTAAAGAAAAAAATTTAAGGAGGGTGTTTTTAAATATTACAAAAAAAAATTTTGCAAAAAAATAAAAAACAAAACAAAAATACAGCGGTTTTCCTAAACAAAATTATTTTAAAGGTATATTTTATACTAAAAAAAAAAAAAAATTTTTTTAAATTATATTTTATCCTAAAAACTTCTAAGTGTCTGATCATTGAAGAAGTTATTGACCTTTTAAAAAACTCTAAATAAAAAAAATGTGTTTAAATTAAAAAAAAAAAAATAATTAAAATTAAACAAAAAAAAAAACAAAAATTAATTTAAAGGGATATTTTTTCCGACTTTTTCAGAAAATGTTATTCTTTTGTTAAACATTTCAGGGGAAAAACATTTTTCTTTTAATTTTTAATTAATTAAATTATTGAGCATAGTCTCAGCTACTAAAGAAACCAATCTGAGGAGGGTATTTTTCAAAAAGCAAAAAAAAAAAATTTAATAATATTTTATCCTAACAAATTAGAAAAAAAAATGTTTAAGTATCGAATCATTGCTGAAGATATTTCATTTTAAAAAATTCCATATCAAAATTTTCAACTTTGAATAAATCCTAAAATTATGAAATTTAAAAAATGCTCAGCAAAAATTTGTATTAATTTCAAATTACTGAAATAAGTTACAGTTTCCCAAACCTCCAAATAAACAAATTTTCAGAAAAATTTACGACAACGCCCAAAATCTCAGGATCCCTTGGCATGGAATCGCTCAATGGTCTTCTGGCTCTTCTGAATGCATATACGAGTGTGTATGTATGTATGTTGTTATTGTTGTTAATAGGTATATGTGCATGTATTTCCATCTTTCATAGTTGCCAAATTTTGTATGCAAATGATTAATGTAGCTCTGATTGTAATCAAAGAAATTGTGGCACATTGTAGCTAGAAAATCTAAACGAGACATATAGAGGAGACGGCGAAAAGCATCACGGCACTTTTCAATTTTAAGTATATAATTAAAAAGTACAAATAATAAATAAATAAATACAAATTGCATTATTCCAACGAGGAAGACACAGTTGGCATTTGGTTCATCTTGTGAAACAACCTAGTGTACAATTTTTCAAGTACCGATGGCAGGTAAGTAAGATATAACCAGCTGTCAACTATGGGGCTATTATATGGCAGTTATCATATGGAAGATGCGATGTGGATTCATTCATGATGACATACAAAAAATCTAATACAAAATAAATAAAGAGATTTTCAATACGCGCACCCGAACTTCTGCAGTATATGGCGGTCATCTCGACTATCAAACTTAACAAAAATGCTTTTTAGTTTTATCCCTCAACCATGGAATACCACACGATTCAATAACGCTTTGAAATTGTTAAAAAAAAGTGCTCCATGTGCTGCGTTCGGGAAGAAAATCTGCTTGTGAGATTGGGCTCATTTCTGGTTAAGTGCCTTGTTTTCAAGGAAAATTGCTGGATTGGAGTACGAAAAATCAGTTTGCGACTCTCAGGTACCTCTTCTTCTTCTTGACTAGCGCGGTAATCCCTTACGCGATTTTGGTCGAGTTTAAGAAAGCGCACCTGTCGTTTCTTTCTCGTGCTAACCGGCGCCAATTGGACACACCAAGTGAAGCCAACACCAAGTTCTCCACCTGATCTTTCCAATGCAAAGGAGGTCTTTCTCTTCCTCTGCTGCCACCAGCTGATACCGCATCGAATATTTTCAGAACCGGAGCCTTTGTATCCATTCGGACGACATGACCCGACCAGCCTAGCCGCTGGATCTTTATTCGCACAAAAATTATTTCGAACAAGCGCCTTTTTGTATAGCTCTTTAGCCCACAAGGGACATGCTTAGGTCATTGCTCCCAAATACAAGTTGGGATACCCTTTTTACCATAGGCCTCTTCTTTCGCCAAGCGTCGACATGTGAAGTCATATATTTTGCGTATTTTATGGGCAATACTTTGAAGAGATATGCAATAACACAACAGTTTCAGCGACATGTGGTGAAAAGCTTGTCACGTTTGTCTTTTGACCGTCTGACTACACGATCAAATTATTTAGCATACTTTCAGGCGGGAGAGGTTAAAAAGCAAAGTTCTTACTTAAGGGGATAAGGGTGGTCTAGATCACGAAAATTTCAATTATGTTCAGGATTTTTTTTGCCATTAAAAAGTAAAAGAAAGAAGAAATTTCAACTTTTTGTGTTTATTACTACATCTATTAAGCATACAAAAATTTTTTTTTATTTAAAAACAGTATTTGTTATTATAAAAATGCCGCTGAATGTGACACTTTCGTAAAATAGGACCCGGACGGCGTAGGTGATTTCAAGTCATTCAATTCAATGGGGGGCAGTGTCCTCCACGAAAGTTCCAACTATTATTTCTTCAGAAGCTGAGAGATCGTATGTGTACATCAAGTATAGGATGGGGTTCATAATACTGTCTTGGGGCACACCAGCTGAACTTTCACATAGCTCAGACACATAGCGCCTTCGATTTTCGAGGTAAGACTTAATAAATATGTAATAGCTTATTGGTAGAGTGTCTTCTACTTTAATTCGCTAAACGCGTACAAAGACTTCAGATATATCGAGAAAATCCGCTGTGCAATATTTTTTACGCTCAAATGCCCTGTGTACGCTGTTCATGAGTCTATGGACTTTTTCGAGGGAACCGAATTGGTGATTTGGGATTGTATTTCGGGTTTCGTATGTATATTTAAGTGCACACAACTTCATGGTTGATGCTATCAATCAAGGTAGAGAAATTAAATTTATGAACACCGAAATAAAAACGCATTGAAATGGTGGGAAAATGTCAGTGGAAAAATGTTTCAATAATTCGCATACACCGGCTGAATATGGGTCGTCCGCAGCCGGTTCTTTAGTAAATTCGCAAAAAATTGATTTTATGCACCCACTTGCCCAACTCTTCCATACAGCAATGATTTCATAATAAAATTAAATGTAAATTATTTCTTTGAATAAAATTGCATTTATTTAATTTTTTTTTATTTATGTAAATGTATTTTAACTACTGTTGAGTATATTTGGTTAATTACGTAAATTATATACAATAGAATATGAATGTGTGGCTTGATTTACGTGTAATCCTCTGAGTCATATTATTCCTAATATTATAATTATTTTTCTTAAGTTATTATATATACGCCTATCACCTGCCTCGCCAGGAATTAAATAGATTAACGAAACCAACGCAAAACTGAGTCTTGTCGTGCCCTATGCTCCCAAGTAGAGTGAACAAGGAAAAAAAAAATATAAGTAAAGGCTGGTTAAATTTCAAGGGCCGATATTGAATGTGAACCACACCTAAACGTCAAGCTTTTTGTGCATTTTATTTCACATTTTTCAATTTTAGACTAACTCAATTTGAACCATGGAAATATACACAATCGAGCAACGCGTTAAAGTTATTCAGGTTTATTATGAAAACGGGCGTTCAAATCAAAATGCATATCGAAGAAAATCATCTTCAGTGATGAGGCACATTTTCACCTCAAAACCAATGCGCCCACAAAGAGTGACTGTTTTGATGCGGTTTATGGGCCGGCCGTATTTTTTCCAAAATGAAGCCGATCAGGCAGTGACTGTGAATAGTGTTTTCTAACGTGAGATGATAACGAACTTTTTATGGCTCGAATTGGAAGATATGGATATGGACGATATGTGGTTTCAACAGGACGGTGCCACTTGTCACACAGCCAACGAAACAACAGCTCTTTTGCGCGAAAAATTTGATGGCCGAATAATTTCAAGTCGCGGCGATGTCAATAGGCCGCCAAGATCATGTAATTTGACACCGTTGGACTTCCTTCTTTGGGGTTATTTGAAAGGAAAGATGTACGTCGATAAGCCAGCAACAATTCAAGAGCTAAAGAATGAGATAATTCGGCGCATTAACGACATAGAACCTCAATTATGCCTTAGCGTCATCGAAAATTTGGACCATCGGATGGAGGTGCGCCGCCGAGGCCGCGGCGGCCATTTGGCCGATACTTTATTCCATACGTAATTGAGCCATTCCAGTTTTATCACAATAAAGAGAAATGACAATAATTTCCTAAAAAAATTGTATTTTATTCAAAATCAACACCGGCTCTGGAAACTTAACCACCCTTTATTTATTGCTTTGAAAAGGTTTTTTGAATTTAAAAAGGTGTTTGTGATTTTCTTAAGCCGTGTTAAATATGTATTCGTTATTTTACTATTATTATTATTTTCATTTATGTTCATTTTATTATATTATATTTCATTAGTTTAGCATTTGACAATTAACACTTCGACCGCTTTGTCAGTCACCGGTGGCTGACACTACATGGCTACTTTTATCTTTTTATTTTGCGCGAAAATGCATCGAAATAAATAAAAATATTTATATTCTTAAAAATCCTATTAAATAAAACCTAAATTAATTTTTTTTTGGAGATTTTACCAAAAAAGCCCGTTGGCTTTCAAAGTGTTAAACTTATAAATGAAATTATAATTTGTTTATTTACAAACTTAATTGAGCAATTTTTGTCCAAGAATTTTAATGACTTCTTAACTGTTCCCTCGATGTAAAATTTTGAAAAAATACTGAGGGCTATAAAACTCCCAATATAAGGCTGAACGAGTGAATATATATAATTGGCGCTTTCACCTTTTTTGGGTGTTTGGCCAAGCTCCACCTCCGATTTGTGGCGTGCGTTTTGATGTTGTTTCACAAATGGAGGGACCTACAGCTGTAAGCCGACTCCGAACGGCGAATTGTTTTTTATGAGGAGCTTTTTCAAGGCAGAAATACACTAGGAGTTTTGCCATTGTCTACCGAAGGGCGACCATTATTAGAAAACAACTTTTTCTTCATTTTGGTGTTTGTTGATTTGGAGATTCGCACCTACCCCTTCAGCTACGGCGGTCTGAGTTTTATTATTAGTATTATTAACTATTCGTGTGGGGGAATTACGAACTGAAAAATCTATTGTGCTCGCTTCATGGATTCAAAGTAATTCTCTGAGCCCGACTTTCTCAATAAATTTTAAAAGTAAATATTAGTTTGGTGCAAAAAACAAAAACATCGACCAAACAATTTAAAGTTTAGGCTTGTTGTTTTCTGTTTGTTCCTTTCAGTTGTTAGTTACAGGGTCTAAAAATAAAGTCAACAAAGAGAAACTTCGATACATTTTACAGTTTTTCCTTGATAAAGGCAAAAATGGAAGCCAGGCAGAAATTGTGAATGGTGTTTATGGTGCCGATACTGTAACAGCTGTGAGCTAATTGCGTGCAATTTTGGTTTTGTCGATTCCGTTCAGACATTTTTGGTACAAAAGAAAATTTCGATAATGTTGGAATTCCGATAAAGTCACAGAAATAATCAAAGCTGACTGGCATGTTAGTAGTCGTAACATTGCCCAGCAGCTAAAAATCGACCATAAAACAGTTTTATTTAGGCCAGTAAAACAGTTTTATTTAGACCGTTTAGGCAAAAATTTACGCAAAACTAATGGATTTCTTTGTCTCCAAACTAATATTTGTTATATATTATTTAGTTTATTTACTCCTCTGGTTAAATAAGTTTACCCAGGTGCTAAATGAAATATGAATAATATCTTCGAAGCGAATAGTGCAATCGTAGAGCTCTTTGCCGTAGAGATGTCCGGAAGAGATATCAACAAATTCATTTGGGTGGTTTTTAGGGTGATCTGAAAAACATTTTTTTTGTGTCGAGATATTTTTCATATAAATTTCAAACAGTGTTTGGTGTTGCTAACTGTTGTAAGGTAATCTTATTTGTGAGGGAATCGATCCAGCCTAACTTCCATTTTTACAGAAATTTGCTTAAATAAAAGACTCATCATAATTTTTAAAGAGAATTTGTCACAAAATTCGCTAAAAACTAATTATTTATATTTTTTAATTTGGTTTTTTTTTAATTTAGTTTTATAATTTTATTTATATTAAACGACTATATAGAAGTTATAGATATGTATGTTAGATTATACTTATGCTCAAGATGTTCGTGAAATTCTGTAAAGTTTGAAGAGCTTAGAAGAGTATTAGGGCATAACTTTAATAGGCACTTTACCCGGTGCAAGTAAAGGGTGATCAGGTTGGAGGTACTTTACCCAATGGGGCTTTTATCTGACACATCACGCGTAACTACTGTCAAACTAAATACATAATTTTTTCCAGTATTCATTGACATTTCATCATGCAAAGACTTGCGCTTCAACAACATTTACAAATCGTCTAATTGTATTACGAAAATCGACCCTCTGTAAAAGGTGTGCATCGCGCGCTCTAGTTAACTTATGGCGATGAGGTCCATAAGCCCTTATTGCCCGAAGAGCAACACGAAGCCATTCAGAAACTGCTATTGAAAACAACTGTTTGGTGCGGCCTATGGGCTGGAAGAATCATGGACCCATATTTCTTCAAAGTCGAGGCTGAGGTCTATGTAACAGTGAATAGCGAATGCTATGGCACCTTGATAAACGACTTTTTGATGCCGGGTGAACGGAAATTGAAGCCCGTGATCTGCATAACATTTGGGTCTTCCCACAAGACGGTGCTACTTGACATACAGCACGTGAAGCAATAGATTTACTACGTCATCGTTTCGGTGAAAAATATACCGCTCGTCTTGGCCACCAAGATCGTGTTATATCACCCCTTTGGACTATTATTTGTGGGGGTATGTAAAGACTAAATGCTTTGTGGATAAACCAGCTTCGATTGTGACAAACCAGCTTTGACTGGAAGCCAACATTAGTAAAGTTATTCGCGCGATACCGACCGAAGCGCTCCAGCGAGTCAATCAAAATTGGTTGTTTACGGCTGGACGAATTACGGCGCAGTTGCGGTCAACGTTTGAAAGAGATTATCTTTAAAAAATAAATTTCACGATAGTCCGGGAGCCAGGAGTCGATTTTGGACTGCGTTTTTATACCGTTCAATTCTTGACTATACTTGTGATTTAGCTTTCATGAATAACGAAAGTGAACGTCAGCTGGCGCACCCGCGGTTGGTGTGAAACGTGTCGAAAAAAAATTTCTACCAACTCATTTTATACCGACTGAAATTTTTTCATGTATTGTTGACATTTAGTAGAATAAAAAAAATAGTCAGCTGCGCGGTAGAGGGGGAAAACACGTCAGCTGAACAGGTGAACTTGTAAAAAAAATTGAAAAGTAAAACTACTTTATGCCGAATTGAAATTTTTTTACATAATTTTGAACACATATGAATAATATAATAATGATGGTCAGCTGCGTTTATAGCGGTGCGGAGACCATCAGCCGAAGCAAGAATGTATCTTTGCGTTCAGCTGACGTATTTTCCTTCGTCCACGGCGCAGCTGACTATGGTTTTTTTATTCTACTAGATGTCAATAATACATGAAAAAAATTTGAGCCGGTATTAAATGAGTTGTTAAAAAATTTTTTTCGTCACGTACCCACCGCTACTGGACCAGCTGACGGCTGGTTTGGTCATTCATTGGATGGCGTCTGCCTGCAGTATTAAAATCAGTCGGCATGAAATGATGAGGTCAAAATGACCCCTGGCTCCAGGACTACGAATGGTTCTACACAAAAATAATAAAGATTGCCCCATCAATTTGAATTGTCTTTGTTTTATTTCAATTTAAAATCCGAAACCTCTAAATTGATCACCCTTTATAACACTACATATTATCCAATTAAATTAAATTTAGACGCCCAACTTTGCAGTTAGATTGAAAATTTACTACAGCTAAACTTGAGCACTAAAATTGTGTATAATTTCCAATACAAGCAAATTCAGAGCGCATTTGCCTAGGAGCAGTTTTTCAAATCTGCTTTCTAGTTAATCTTACTTTGAATGCGCAATTGTGCAGGCTTAAACTCTGTTTAAAATTTGACCACACATAAACTAGCACAGGAAAATTTCATTTAAGGGGGGCCTCTTATCAGCCAGCTTCAAAAAATCGTTCTTTTTTTACTGGAATCGATAGATATATTATAGGAGAATATGCGCTCATAATTTTATAGCGGAATTCAAAGTGATTTCGGAGTTACAGGCCTACCTTCAGAAATCTTTGAAACACGTTTTCTCAAAACCATGTTTTTGAAAATGTCGTCTAAGATTTAAAAAAAATGACTAAAGTTATCGTTTTAAACCGATAATCTATATAAAGGTAATTAAAATGTGCAACTAATTAACTAACGAAATACAAAAAAACAATTCTTTTTTAATGTTATTTAACACCTTTTTTGAAAAAATAGCGAAAAAAGCACTTTTTTCAATAATTAATTGTGTGTTCACTTTTTCATATTTCTATACAAGAGTAGTCTATTACATGCGGGAAAGCCTTCTGAATAAGACAATATTTTACTTTTGTGTTTCAGGTGAAAGCTACGACCGCAATCTTACACGCCGTTTTACTAGCGCGCAACGAGAAGCTGTGCGAGATTCCTCATATGTCCGCCATTTTGTTTTTTTATTTATGTTAAAAATTGTTTATTACTCCTCAATCATGCCTTCAAATAAATGCAAAAGATTATTTCTGTGTGTCGCTTTTTTCGCTTCGCAAAAAAAAATGAGAAAAAACACTTTTTTTTGAAGCCACTGATGAGAGGCCCCCCCCTTAATGCCAAGTTTTCAGTGCGAAATAAACTCTGTTTTTGCCAGTTGAATAAAATTTTAGTGCGCGCTTAGTTTAAAAATTCACTATGGCTGAAAACGCATAAAAATACAAAAACGCACTGGCCTTAAAGTTTATTATTTTCATACCACACCATGAATTATTTACCAATTTTCCGTTCATTAGCAATTCTTACTTTACAGACTATCGTGAATACCGTTATCAGTTGTCGTACATACAGTTTGAGCATACGATACGATATGTGCGCTATGGCATACCTGAGCGATTGATTATTGAAGTACTTAATGCGTAGGCAAGACTTGAAGTGTTGAACAAATTTTGAGCTCGTAATAGAATATTTTGTATTTGGATTTTAGCCTAACAGTAATTTAGTACTTATTAAATTCTTCTTTGTTAGATTCACATGTCATTTTCGCACTTTTCATACTCAATAACAACAATAACAATCATATAAATATAACTAAATTCTGTTCGCTCTCATTTCCTACGCTAGCAACTAGAGTAAATTTGAAGTTTTTTGTTTAAATATGTATTTAGCTACATAAATATTACAGCCATATACATATCTGCCTACGTATGTATGTGTATAGGTTTACATATGTATTCATAAAGGCAAAAGTGTTTCCCTATTTTTGTGATGCGCCGCAAAGGTCACTTCTTTCTCATACACAACTACTTAAATGGTATACATACATACATACGTGCGTATATTCTAAATGATACAAAAGTCTAAGAAATTGTTTACGAAGAACATACAAAATTATAAGCAAACAAAAAATAGTTTGAAAATAAAAGCGCTCAATACAAAATTGTATCAAAGTCATGTTGGGCGACGTAGCGCACAATGGCGACTCGCTACTCGATTCACCACCACTAACACTTTCTGCTAAAAGCGCAAGGCCATACTAACTTAGCGATAGCGCCTGCGCGTTCGCTTGTTGTTGCTGTTTGGCCTTGGCGTCGAGATGCCGTTGAATGGGTGGAATGACGAAAAGTATAATACCGCTGATAGCGATCGTGATGCCAGCCATGAAGAAAGCGGGGCCATACGAATTGGTGACATCATACAGCCAGCCTACGATGCAACGAGATAAAGGAATTTACTTTTAATAAAGTAATTTATATTTTTTTAAATAAAGTAAATTGCTTACCGCCAATTGGAGGTCCAATAAATGAAGCGATACCTTGGAAGAGTAGCAAAAGACCAAAAGCATTTGTTAATTTCTCTAAGCCAAGCAGGTCGACCAGTATCACTGAAGTCAAGCCGACATAGGCGCCGATGGTGAATCCGAAGGCTGCACAATAAGCGCCGAGCGTGAAGAAAGTTGTACAGAACGGCGCCATGGCGGTAGCTACCACAAAAAAAAAAAAATAAAAATGGTAAATTGAAAGGAAGAAAAGGTAAACAGCAATTTTTGTTTTTAAGCAGCTATGTACTTGACGATTTATACTAACCAATGCCGCACAGAGTCAAACAGACATTGTACACCCACAATCGATTTACCCACGGTTTGTCGGACACGTAGCCCAGCACTATTCTGCCAATTGTGTTGGCCACACCTATAATGGCAATCAGGTAGCTGGACTCCTTACTGCCGAGATTTAGTGTTTCGGCTTGTGAGACTATGTAAATGTATGGCACGTTGAAACCGATGCTGGTGAAGAAGTTCGAGAGCGCGAACACAATGAAGACAACATCTTTTAGCAGCGAGAAGTTCATCATTTCGACAAAGGTGTCGTGGGTCTCCTTGGAGCAGGTCACACAGCCACAACATCTTATTACTTCCTAGAAGAGTGAAGTTCGTTGATTAGTTAATGAAAGAGTAATTTTGTCTGACAAGTAAAAATTGTGTGTGTGCTAACAAGTGATACGAGAGCATTAGGTGCTTACTTTTATCAAAAAAACTATAACTTTCGGGACTGTTTGTTTTATGAATGTTAATAAGGATACAATCTTTATTTGCAGTACGAATTATACGGTTTTTGCGTTAGAGTTTTTGGAAGTCAAAATGTTTTATGACAGTATTATAAAAATTTCAACTTTTTGAGACATCTTGGGAAAGCAATTTTTTATGATTATAATTTTTATTTATTTCTTTTTCTCAATTAAATTTTTTTTTCATATGAACTAATGAATGCATTGACACAGTTTTTATTGAAAATTTGTATTATATGAGTTTTGAACTGAGACATTTTTCTTACTGACATTATTGCAATTCTAAACTCATGGAGACTTTATTTTGATCTCTCCACTTGTTGGAGAGATTTTTGGAGACTTGGTTTTCTATTATAATTTAAGAGAAATTCTCGTCAATCTTTGAATAACAGGTAGAAATGCGCTTTTGATAAATAGCTAAACATTTTTGAAGAATTTTCAAATTAAAAATAAAACAAATATGGGAATTGGCGCGTACACTTTTGTTCGGTATATGGCCGAGCTATTCCTCCTACTTCTGGTGTGCGTCACTCTGTT
Organism: Anastrepha fraterculus; assembly: GCA_037575425.1. Lineage (NCBI taxonomy): Eukaryota > Metazoa > Arthropoda > Insecta > Diptera > Tephritidae > Anastrepha > Anastrepha fraterculus. Next base: position 34,378 of record JAYXIM010023392.1, on the reverse strand, counting down.
GTTCCACAAATGGAGGGATCTACAGTTTTAAGCTGACTCCGAATTTCAAATGGTTTTTTATGAGGAAGTTTTGGATGGAAGAAATACGCTCAGAGGTTTGCCATTGCCTGCTGAAGGGCGACTGCTATTAGAAAAAACTTTTTCTATAATTTTGCTGTTTCGTTCACGGAGATTCGAGCCTACGCATTCCCGAAGGGTTGTCACGCATCAACCCATTCGGCTACGGCGGCCGCCTTGCAATCTAAACTATTTCCAGAACAAAATAAATAACTAACCTGCAATTTAAAGCAATTTTTTTATATCCTATATTATAATTATGAAATAAAGAAAGTGTTTTTCGTGTAAATTTTTTACAGCGCAATATGCTTAGAGGTTTTATTATGAAGCTCTATAGTGTTGGAGACTTTATTTGAGACTTAGTTTGGTAATCTCATTCGAAATAACTTTAAAGGGAACAAGAACGATCTATTGTATTTATTATAGAATTCTCCACTTTTGGATACTTAGATACCTAGTTTTTTAATACTATTACATTGACATTAAGAATATTTTTGTACTATATTTTGTATTATAGTTATCTACGCTTTTAAAAAACCTTTCTCCATTTCCTTTTTTACAGCACAAAATGTTTAGATGCTTTATAATGAAGCTCTCCTCTTTTGGAGGCTTTGTTAGACTTCTAGTTTTCTAATCTCTTTGAAATAACTTAAAAAGAAGAAATAAAGTGCTATTCATTTGTAGATACTTTTTGGAGACCTAGTTTTTTAATCCCAATACATTGTCATTTAGGCATTTTTTATTATAAAATATTTATGATTATATGGCCATTTTGTATTATAATTATCTGCGCTTTTAAAAAACCTTGCTCCATATACCTTTTTTTACAGCAAAAAATGTGTAGATGATTTATAATGAAACTCTCCACTTTTGGAGACTTTATTGAAGACCTAGTTTTGTAATCTCCTTTGAAGTGACTTAAAAAAACAAGTCTGGAGCTTTCCAGTTTTGGGTACTTTTTGGATACCTATTCTTTCAATCCCATTACATTGCCATTTAAGCATTTTCTAGTATAAAATATTTATGATTATATATGTAAATATATATAATTATGTGGGCTTTTAAATAAACCATGCTTCATACAACTTTTTTCTAGAGCAGCCAGAGGCTTTATAATGAAACTCTCCCCTTTTGGAGACTTTATTAGAGACCTTGCTTTCTAATTTAAACTAAAATACATGCACTCTGCGATCTATTCACATATTATTATTTATCATCGAACTCTCCAATTTTAGATACATTTAGGATACCTAATTTTTAATCCCATTTGAAATTCGCATACTCGCGCAATATAAGTAACTAGCAAACCCGACCCGCTTCGCTGGGCAAAGACACGGTGGGTCCACGTTTTGGCATATATTTCGAGACCCTTGTCATCAATAGGTATGAAAATTACCCCACGTTAAAGCACTTATCGACAGCTTTCATTTGATGCCCATATTGCACATCCACAACCAAAGGTTACCCGGGCCCACGTTTTGACCTATATCTCGAGACCCCAGTCACGGAGCGGCATGAGAAATACTCTGTACTAAAGCATTCACCAACAGCTTCCAATTGATATCCATATTGTACAAACACATTCTAGGGTCCACGTGTTGGTCTCTATCTCGGGACCCTAGCCACGGAGCGGCATGAAAAATACTCTGAACTAAAGCATTCACCAACAGCTTCCATTTGATACCCATATTGTATATACACATCCGAAGGTTACTCGGGCCCACGTTTTGACCTATATCTTGAGACCCCAGTCACGGAGCGGCATGAGAAATACTCTGTACTAAAGCATTCACCAACAGCTTCCAATTGATATCCATATTGTACATACACGTCCGAAGGTTACCCGGGTCCACGTTTTGACCTATATCTCGAGACCCTATCTACCAATAGGTATTCAAACTATACGGAAATCATCTTCATTACCTACTTAACAATGTGTGTAAGTTTGGTTTAATTCGGTGCAAAGACACGGCGGGTCCACGTTTTGGCATATATTTCCAGACCCTAGTCATCAATAGGTATGAAAATTACCCCGTATTAAAGCACTTATCAACAGATTTCATTTGATACCCATATTGTACATACACAACCAAAGGTTACCCGGGTCCACGTTTTGACCTATATCTCGAGACCCCAGTCACGGAGCGGCATGAAAAATACTCTGTACTAAAGCATTCACCAACAGCTTCCATTTGATACCCATATTGTACATACACATCCGAAGGTTACCCGGGTCCACGTTTTGACCTATATCTCGAGCCCTATCCACCAATAGGTAACCAAACTATACGGAAACCCTCTTCAATACCTTCTTAACAATGTGTGTAAGTTTGGTTTAATTCGGTGCAGACACGGCCGGTTAGCGAACACACACAAAAAGTTCACTTTATTTTATATATAAGATTTTTTTCAGTTTGTGTCCGAAAATTCCAAATATCTTACGGAACCCTATTTTTTTCCAAAATAAAATGTAATCCATGTTACTCCTGGATAATGTAGTTTTCTAATGGTGAAAGAATTTTTAAAATCGGTCCAGTAGTTTTTGAGCGTATTCGTTACAAACAAACAAACAAACAAACAAACAAAGTTTTCCTCTTTATAATATTAGTATAGATAAGCGATAATGACATTTTTAAAGAACTCTCTCTTTTTATAGAGCAAAATATTTCCAGAAATGTTGAAATGCAATAAACTTGTTGTAGACTTAATTATATTAAAATTTATTTAGAGTTAAAATCAACTAGATTAACATTCACGGACTTTCGGTCAAGTGAAGAGGCTGTCAGTGAACCAAATGCCTGTTTGAAGCCAACAAGAAATCTACATACTTATTATACGGGCCTATACAAATCTGAGGAACACTGAATGAAGTTTTTGGCCAAACAGTGTCTTACTTGCATCAATTTTCCGGAACTTATAAACCCACCGTATTTCGGTATAAACACATAAATAAATAAATGCAAGCAAAACAGTCTTACTGAAATATTTCTAATACCAGCCGAATAGAACTAAATTATTTTATTAATATATGCAGAGTATTAGGAACTCTCACTCGCCTTAACTCTACCTTAACTAACCAAATGAAGCAAACTGGAATATGTAATTTATACATGAATACATACAAACATTCGTGTAATATACCGGAATGTGAACTTTAGTACCTTCCAAAAATATCCAAATACGATTTTAAGGCACTACGAACAAAAGTGCGGTGCCTTAATTTGGTATTAAGAGTTAATTTAAAAACAAAATGCAAATCTCTGGAAACATTCAATGAACCTAGAAGAATGGCAGTTTGGCAATTACATTACCCGAAATTTAACACATAGTAGCGGCATAGACGGCAATGTGTACGGTAGTGAGCAGTCAAAAAGTGAAGGACACGGGCGCTGAGATATTTTACAACCCAGATAATAAATAAAAAAATAAATAAAAAGTGAGCGCTTAAAGGATTTTGAGTTATTCTGAGGAACATAAGAAGGGCTTACAAAATGATTCCCGAATTCTATGCGGATACTGAGGTCTTCATTACGGGCGGCTCGGGTGAGTAGAAATGAGAAATGTGTGGTGGATTAATGCACTGAGCTCCTCAAGGAATAAGTCAAAAATTGTTATACATTTTTTTTTATATTCGCCAAAAAGGCGCTGTCGGCAAGGCTCTAATTGAGAAGCTCTTACGTTCGTGTGATGTGCGTAAAGTCTATGTGTTGCTGCGCACAAAGAAAAATGCCAGTGTTGAACAACGTTTGGAGAAATTGAAACAAGCAAAGGTTTGAAATATATATTAAAAATGAAATAAAAGTGAAACATATATACTAAATAAACGCGCTCTATCACCAGTTGTTCAAAGTGTTGCGCGCCTCAAAGCCCCACATGTTTGAACGACTGGTACCCATTCCAGGCGATGCAGTATTACCCAATTTAGGTATTTCGCCAGAGCACATTGCTCTTATGGCGAATGTTTCGATAGTTTTTCATTGTGCCGCAACTGTGCGTTTTGACGAGCCGCTGCGTGTGGCTTTGAAGCTAAATGTCGGCGCCACCTATGAGGCATTGATATTCGCTGAGAAACTGAAGAATCTTAAGATTTTCTTGCATGTATCAACTTTCTATAGCAACCCATATTTGAAGCGGGTGGAGCCGAAGGTAGATGGAATTTTAATGGCTCTTATAAAATGAAAGGTAATCCCAACGAACTTTTCAGGTTTATGAATCACCGCTAGATTGGAGAATGTGCTTGGAAATGTTGAAGGATGATGGCAAACGAGATACGTTGGATGTTTTGACAAGAAAGTAAGTCATGAAAGTAAAGAGGGCGAAGTTATAATTTAAGTTTCTCTTATTAGTGAACAATTGGAATGCTTGGTACGTAAAACAGGAAAAAATTAAAAGAAAGATTTTTTAAATATTTTTGAGAAAATTATAAAGATTTCAGCCTTTTTTCAAACAAAATTTATTTCAGTTTCGTAAACTTCTCGTCTTGAAATTAACAAAATTAATCATTTCAACGTTTTTCGGTAGAATTTAAAAAAGAATCTATTTTAGGCAAAACAAAGTTCATTTCAAAACCAATATCTATAACTTTTATTGAAATGTTTTGCTTCCAAGTAATAACATTAATGCTTCTTACAACAAAAAAAAAAAAACAAAATGTAAAGAGAAAAAACTCAATGACAGTTAAAATCATTATGTTCTATACGAAGCTTCAGATCAAAAATTTTTAGTTATGACGGCATTTTCTATTTAAGTGAAGTTAACTAAGCATCTTAGACATAGCCTCTGCACATTACCATGGCAACACAACAACAAAAAGTATATATTTAACAATATAATTTATAAATTCCTTTATGCCAGGACATTTGCTCTTAAAAAAAAGTTTTAAAATGTTTTCAATTAAAAAAAAAAAACTAAAATAAAAAAAATTTAATATAATATTCAACCTTCTTTTGGGGAAAGTAAATAATATTAAAAATTTATAATTTTTTTTTTTAATTTTTTTTTTAATTTTCAAATAATATTAAAAATTTATAATATTTTTCTTAAATATGTTGACAAAAAAGGTGTCACAAACGGTTTGAAAATTTGTAATACATTTTTTTTTTCGAAAGCCGAATTTCGATTTTTTCCGACATTCAAAACATGTTGAGCATAATTCAATTATTAAAGGTTTGCTCACTAGTGACCTTCGATTTTTGACACTCCTTTGCAAAAGGTTGTATTTAAGAAGCTGAATAAAGAGGAACAAATTAAATCCTTTTTGGTAAAAATGGTAGCAAAAAAGTATTTTCTTACTTAAATGGAAACAAACTGCGAACGGCTTAAAAAATAAATTTTAATTAATATTTGAATGTAAAAAATTGTACAAATCTTAAAATTGGCACAAAAGATTGGAGATAGATAAATCTATCCAATCTTAAAATATAATAAATTTTGTAATTTTGGTGCGAAAACAGCACCAATTTTTTTACGTATAGTGTACATATTTAACCCTAAGTACATACATATCTATGCCATAATATCTCAACTGTCTTCTAATTATATTTCAGATTAATCATTGGCTTTCCGAACACCTACACATTTACGAAGAACCTCGCTGAGAGTGTGGTCAATGACTTTCGGAATCGAATACCGGTTGGTATATATCGACCATCGATAGGTAAGAAATTATCATACTAAGAAATTATAAAAACCCTGGTCGACTTTATTCAAAGCTACTCTAAAAGTTATTGGATGATTAATTTTGCGCCACCTTGCATATATGTATGTATGTGTAGTGATCATTCGGTACCTCCTAAGTGTCGGCGCTTTTACTTGTTTCTGGTATCGGAACAAAGTATTAAGTACTGAAAAAATTTCGGTAAAAAGCATCGCGCATATTCGAGTAACGAGTAAAAAATATAAATTATAAAAATCGGATTTTTTTTTCTAATTTTTATTACTGAACGGAAATTCAATTCTCCATGTTTTGTTTGAATTTTTTCACATTATTCACAAAAATTAATATTCTTACCATAAACGTAACATATAAAACTAATACGCAAGACTGCATTTTTTCTAGATATTCGTTTTATAAGTGGTTTCTTTTCCGTGGCATTTTATTTCCTGTTCTCAAAGAAGTGGCAGAATACTTCATCCTTTTATTATCTTATTATTATTTTACACGTTGCTTGTTTATTGGAGCAAACTTTTTCGAAGGCTTTCTAAACGGAGAATATTTGAGGTATTGGAAAATTTTAGCTATTCCAAATGATTTACCAATTAAAGTTACAAGAGAAGGAAACAAAAGTTCTGTGGCCTGCTTATGATGAATGATAGTTGTAGCGTTGGTATACAGCAAAGATTGCAGAAATGTATCGATTTCTAGTATCAAATTCCAAAAATACATTGAGTAAAAAGCTACTTGCTTCGGGGAAAAAGTATTGAGTATTTAGTTGCAAGTATAAGTATTGAGTAGTGACAGTCGAGCTGCACTTAAAGCCTCCACTAACCCACGCTGCTATACGAAATTAGTCGGTTAATGTAAGAGAAAACTAAACAGTGTTGCAAAACACAACAAAGTTTGTCTTATTTACTAAACTGGCTAATGAAGGCTCTGCAAGCATACCACCTAGTGGACCTGGACCCTTTCTAGATTTCAATTTTGCATCGATTCAGTTATGGATTTACGAATTCTTGAGGTCTATCCATAGAAGACCTTAAACTGTGTTGGGATCCTGCAGAGTAGCCAAGCGCTTTGTGAAAGAACCAAACAGGAAATGATCGACCTTTCTCTTAAAACTTAGTAGGAGGGCCCTAAGAGTTCTGGTGGGCGTAATCACAGGGCACAATGCTTGTGGTCAGCATATGGCTACCATGGGAATCATTGGCGACCCAATATGCCTATGCTGTCGTGTGAATGAAGACACTGCAGAGCATTTTCTCGTTAGCTGTCCGGCGTGTTCTACAATCAGGCTATTGGGTTGCGATGTACTCAGTATGGAAGGAGTTCATACTCTTCTTTTTTCGGTTCTCTTAAGATTCATCAATGCCTAAAATAATGGCAAACAATTTAGGGAAGAGTGGCTTTAAACCAATTTTTCAATCTTTTCATCCATATTGTATCTATCCGCTTTTTCTATTGTTTCCAATGTAATCTATCCGGGCATCTCGAACAAGGAGGTGACGGGTACGATGACCCCGCGGTCCCTAGTCAAGATGCCCCTCGTTTCAGCGACTTTGTAAGAGTTAGTTAGAAAGTTAGGAGACAAAATCCAGCACATGTCTGTTCCCATATCGGGAGGTGTGTTCGTCAGTGTCTGTTCACCATGTTAGGTGCGACTGTATGTAAAAAGCATGACCGGTATGCAATGGGGTACACTGGGAGTCCCCGGATAGGTCGTTATGGCTTTCCACCTGCGACCTCAAAGGGGTGATGTGAGTTCACTCTGCTGATGTGTTAGCTCCCTTGTATGTATATCAGTAACCAGCCGCCTTGGACCCTGGTCAGGAAGTGTTCATTGGGCGAAAGAGTAGTAGCTCTCGTTGCTCCGGTCGAGTGCCGGTCCGTCCGTGTTTTCCGCGATCGGTATAGCGTAGGTCAGGCCTCAGGAAACTGGGGTAGGAGCATTGCCTCCGAGGGTACACCCGCTCTTGACTATTTCGGCCACCCCCTGCACACGATGCGCTGGTTAAATAAAAAATAATGGATCAAATTAGGGGAAAAAGACAAAAAGAAGACAAACAGCAGAAGGCCATTACTCATGGAAACCTAGAGCAGGGTCCTTTCGTAAGGAAACCTCGATTGTTTCGCGCACTACCGCAAAAAGCGAATTTGCCTCTTACGCCAACTATAGGAAAATCAAAGACGGTTAAAAGTGTAACGGTTAAAAATACTGCAAATGCGCGCAATGCGTCGTCACATTCCCCTGTAACTACAAAGAACGCAAACACAGAACGGGAAAAAACTCACATCTCCGCGACAAGAGTTTATTCTCAAAATGCGAGCTGAAAAAGAGGAAGCCGTAGAGAAATGTTTGAGAGTGCTTAGGAAGATGAAAGCAGTTATATTGAAGAGTAGAAATACTTCCACGGAAATAAAGACCGGAATCTCAAAGCTTGACGAACTATTCGACGTCATGAAAAACTGCAGAAGAGGTTGGATTCAAGCTGAGAAAACCGGTAAAGGTCGTCTCTGGCCGGACATATCAACGAAAGAAATCGGAGGTAACACCCCCGGAACAGGTCGAAAAACAGGTGTTGTCCAGGAGAGTATTCCTTTAACCACAAAACGGAAAGCACCAAGTCCTGCCGCACCCGACTCTTTGACGAAACTAAGAATTCGAGAGCCTGAGAAATGGCAAGTGGTAAGTCGGCAAAAATCTAGGCCCAATACCGTGCCAAAAGGAAGTGATGGAACGCAGAACGATGGAGCAAGGAAGGCTAAAGCGAACCAAAAGAAGAATGAACTAATACCAAAGCCAAAATCGGAGGATGTGTTGGTAAAGCCGGTAGAGGGAAACAGTCTAATCGAATCTTACCTAACAGGTATCGAGTAATCACTTTAGAGAACTTGAAACTGAGCTCATTGCTTTGTTACTTGGTAGTTTCGCGTGTACTTTTTTTTTTTTGGAAATCCAAAAAAGCACCTAAGCGCCAAGTAAGGAAGCGCCGCGTTGTGGCAATTTGAGCGGCAGTTGGCAAAATAACATTCAGCTGCTTCACGATTTGATGGCATTTGATGGTAAAGCGCACAGTTTAAGTGTAGAATATCAAAAAGTGAGGGGAAAAAATAAGTAAGTAACTTTTTTAGTCAAAATTCTGTGGGATAGAGTAGAAAATATGCATTTCGAGGTGAATTGTTTTACAATTAATAGCGATTATTTAACTTCTAGCTGAGCAATTAACTCCACAGCGCGTTTTATTAGTTGATCAATCATTTTTGCTTTCTCGTTATATTTTGGCATTTTTTAGATTTTAGTTTTAAATTGTTCTTGTATATATTGAAATCGCTATAAATCAGCCGGTGCTAAAGAGCATTACCAAAGTAACAAAATTAAGCCCAAAAGGTCGTTCACAGCAAAATATTTTACTGAACTGCCAACTAACAACCCGACAAAGTAACAAAATTAGTGCGAGTACCCCTTGTTGGGGCATGAGTAATGAGGCATTGAACTCAAATGAATACAGAGTTGACAAAATAATCCAATACAAGCAAATACTAATTTGCATATTTTGTATTTGTTGCAATGACACTCAACGAAAAACATTTTAATTGGCTGTTTGAAATATTTTTTTTTAAATTTTATTTTATGTTTTTATTGAAATGTTATAAATTCCGAAAAACATTTCAGTCCTAGTCACTTAGTAACAACTATCAAAGAAAATTTTTCTATTAATTTACAAGAAATACATCCATAAATACGAGTACATATATTGGGAGACAGTTGACATTTTTTGGCCACCCGTTCAAATTTATCGAATAAAATCATTGGGTTTTTTACTTTTAAGCTTCTGGCATTGCTCATCTGAGTTATCAAGTCCGATTGGGTTGATTGAGGTTTATTGAAGTGCATTTAAATACACAATTTGTTTAGTTTTGTTCACCATATTCCTGTGCGCGTATAAATTAGGAGGTCAAATTCAACATACCTACAACTGCCCGGGGAAGATGCAAATTCGGTCCAAAAAGTTGCAAATTGCCTTTGTATTTTTTTAATTGTTATGTTAATTGTTATGTTGGAATTTTCCCAAAATGTTGCAAAGGTGCATCTTTTTATTATGCGATTTCTCACTTTCTTTGTACTTTAGTCAGCGAAATAAGTTCACTGAACTTGTGAAAGAAATACTTCTGGTTTAGAGCTCCAATAGATATGCGAGATGTCTCGATCTCAGCGCCTTTTAGTACGTACACCTTCTTTCACTCCTGTAAGTAATACATCCCATCCAAGTTCCACCAGGTCATCGGCATCCCCTGACTGTTGTTAAAGCGGAGTTGCACAACTTATTTCTCAGGAAAGAGCAGAAAAGATGAAGCTCCATTTGTTAATGTGCTATTTCGAAAACTCGTTGGCTCCGGTACAATAGGCGCAGGACGCTGAAAGTTCGCGTTCGTTCTAACGGGAGATTTTTTAGATATTATCTTTTTAAACAGTTGGTTTAAACAGCTGACGCACGTTTCGTGTTTTGTTTCACTGTCAAACATCTTCAGTTTGGTCTATAATTTAACCATGAATCGTCTTACAAACGAACAACGCTTGCAAATCATTGAGTTTTATTATAAAAATGCGTGTTCTGTTAAGAAAGTTCGCGCGCTTCTTCCATTTTATGGTCAGTCTAATCGACCCACTGAAGCGGCTATTCGAGCTATTGTGACTAAATTTAGAACCAAATTTACATTATTGGACATCAAACCACCAACACGCTTACGTAGAGTGCGAACTGAAGAAAATATCGCAGCTGTATCGGCCAGTGTCAATGATGACCATCAATTATCGATTCGTCGCCGTTCGCAGCAATTGGGCCTCTGTTACTCAACAACGTGGAAAATTTTGCGAAAGGATTTAGGTGCGAAGCCTTTCAAAATACAGCTGGTGCAAGAATTAAAGCCGAACGACCTACCGCAACGCAGAATTTTTGGTGAATGGGCTCTTGGAAAGTTGGCCGAAGATCCACTTTTTTAACGAAAATTTGTGTTCAGCGACGAAGCTCATTTTTGGATTAATGGATACGTTGCAGAATTGTCGATTTTGAATTGCAAGAGCTACCAATTTATCCAGAAAAGGTCACAGTTTGGTGCGGTTTATGGGCTGAAGGTATCATTGGACCGTACTTCTTCAAAGATGCTGCGAATGGTAACGTAACTGTGAATGGTGAGCGCTATCGTGAAATGGTATCCAACTTTTTTTGCACAAAATGCAAGAGCTTGACTTGCATGACATGTGGTTTCAGCAAGACAGTGCCACATGCCACACAGCACGCGTAACAATGGACTTGTTGAGAGGCGAGTTCAGTGAACATTTTATTTCACGTTCGGGTCCTGTCAATTGGCCACCCAGACCACCGAAACATGGGAAAGAGTATGCCAAAATTGGACTAAGCGGATGGACCATTTGAGCGCAGTCACGGTCAACATTTGCATGAAATAATCTTCAAACATCTAACAAAATTTCATCCATTTTTCTGAAGTTTACGTGTGTTTTTTTGAAAAACTTTCCTATAGCTCTTAAAAAATCACCCTTCCTAGCTCGTAGCTGTATTAACCAGTCATTAGACGATCTTCACACACGCAGAAAAGCTATGTTTCTCATTTAATCCCCATTGCAGAATCTGTAGGGACCTTTCAGAGAAGGCAACACTTTCTCTGTAAATCTCCGGGCTGGGCAGCCAGACCATTAAGGTCACTTGGTGCTCCATTCTTCGACGGCCTGGCGGCAGTGGGCCAACCTAAATCCCATCAACCTTTTAAAGTACATCAACAATCATTGGAAGGCTCATAATGGTATCAAAACAGCGCTTTAGTGCTACTTTGTGTGTGCCAGAGTGGTACTTTAACTATTTCACCTACCAACTTGCCTAAGTAACGCCTATTCTGGATTTATCAGAATACCCAAGTTAATGAAATTAGTGACGTATTTGAGCTGCAGCGCACAGTTTTTATGAAGTACAAATTTATATGACGTATCAAACTATGTCACAAAATACGAGTATTGATATATTATACATTATTGGCGTAAATTTTTAAATTTTTGCAGTTCTTCATGCCCTCTCCGATCCCATACCCGGCTATCCGCCCACCATGATGGGTGCTATGGGCCTTTTTGTGCTTGTTGGCGCTGGCATTCTTAAAACAGTTTTCATGTCTAAAAAATTACGTTTCGACATCACACCACAAGATGCTGCCATCAAAGCAATGATATACTACGCCTACTTCCGCTGGCAGTGAATATAATAGGAATAAGTAAAACATCACATCATAGCACGACTGTAACTTAAAAGAGGAAGTATTCTCAAACCCCATTTCTTTCAGAACTATTGAAGAAGCACCTGTCTATATGTCCTCTTCATCACAACATTCATTTCATACTTTCTACCAAATGTGCCAGGTCATGGAGAATGGTCTCTGGTATAAGGCGGCTTTTGAAAAGAACTTTCTATTGCCCAGCTGCCATTTACACAGACAGTCGTTTTGTATACAAATTTGTGGTAAGTCTCTAATGTAAAGTACATTGGTATGTATGTGTACAGTGACTTTGAAGATGCGCTTATACGTTGCTTTTTATATATTTCCTGCAGGTATTTACCAAACAGATACTGCCTGCGATGTTGGCGGATGGTCTAATGAGGCTCTTTGGCCGTAAACCCATTCTTATGGGTATTGTACGTAAAGCCTACATCTCATTGGAGGTTATGCAGCCCTTTCTCTTCAATACTTACGACAGTCCCGGCATGACGAATTTGGAAGAATATGCCGAAGGCTACAAAAGGGTAAGAATTATGATATTGGGAAGACTTAAGGATATCAAAAAAATTGATTTTTGAGTAATGTATTATATTTTTCACAAACACAAATTCTTTGCAGCACCGATTTCGACATAATGACAGATATCTGCAGTGCCAGATCCGATGAGGGACTGATTAATATTTGCACTACAATGATTTTTTCTATTCGTGAATATTTGCTAAAAGAAGATCCGAAGACAATTCCAATCGCACAGAAGCGGTTGACAATGTAGGTGGCCCTATTAAACCTCAATTTGTATTTCGATAGAAACAAGATGGCGCAAAATTAATGAACCAATTTTTTTTAAACGTTTTTTACGAAAAAGTAAATGATTTTGAGTGATGATAATTTGTATTTAGAACTTTACGCACTCCAGTGCTTAACTGTTTGTAGAAATTATCAGAACTTCCGATTGGGTGATTAATTTTGTGCCATCATTGTACATATACTCGTATGCATTTCTTTTACATATATTTTTTAAATTTTAGCAAGCGTTGGGTCTATAACATTTTCCGTGCGATTATCGCTTATTTCATACTGCGTTGGTTCTATGGATTGTTGGTGAACTATATCGAAGGAGCAGGTGCCAATTGACTGGTTATTCTTACATAGTTAAGTAACCTAAGATTTTCTCAACATACTCTTTAAGATTTGTTTTACCAAGAAAGGCTTTTGAAATTTGTTACCTCTTTAAGAACTATTAAATACATATACAATTTCCGGGTTTTAACTTGCTTTGCTATCTCTTGAAACGTAAGTTGCAATTGGTAAATCTTGAAAGAAGAATGGATCAGCTTACAAGGGGAAAAAGTTCGCAGTAGACTTCTGAGTCTGAAATAGTTTTGCGAGGCAATTTTGAAAAGGAACGTAGGGGTCGCCTTTTAGCATTTTTCGTAATATCATCCGCATTTACATATAGTCGGATCTTAGCGAATAATATATCGATGTTTTTGCCGCGAGAAGACAATTTTTTGTTTTTATGCTCATTAGTCTCAAGTATGCCATTCCAGTGTACCACCCTTATAACAGTTATTTAAATATCAAAATTTCTATTAAAAATTAACTTCACATCATTTAACTTTTATTTTTATAAATTTAAGTTTTAGAAGATGAGAAAAAATCGCGGTAAGTGTGAAGATATGATGAAAAATCCAATAGGGCGACCATTGCATTCGCGAAAAAATTGATTTTTAATACTTCTGCAGGAATATTTGAAAAACTTCTTTAGCGAAAGTTGAATGACTTTTCGTGAGATTTAATTAGCTGGTACTATAGTGGCACGTAAGAGTGGTAGGAACTGAGATCTGGTGGGTAAGCACTAAAATAAGGAGCCTGAGGCCAAAGAACTTTAAAATAAAGAAAACTTCTTCACGAGGCACAAACCTCGACATATTACGCTTTTAGATCCGACTGTAAATGTTGAAGATATAAGGAAAAAGGGGTCACCTACGAAGCCAAGGCCAAAGCTAAAATTATTTTTCGAAATTACCTTGCAAAAATAGTTCTGACTCTTTGTTCTCGGTGCAGTTTAGTACACATTTAAGAAATCACAATTTTTTTGCAGCATAAAGCCAAACTGGCTGAGTACTACCAGAATGTATGTATTGGGATTTAGTGGAAGAAGCCGTACTAGTTCGAGAGGGACTAGAATTGTACTAGTTACTAAATGACTTATCAGACATATTATTCTTCGAAGACAAACTATTACTTCAATCTAAAGACAAACTATAAGATAACAAAGAATTTAATTAAAAGAATGGTATTGTCCAATAAAATTTAAATTTAAATTTTGTGAAACTTGTGCCAAGTTACTGAGAAAGTCTCCAAAAGCGATATTTTAATTTAAAAAAGAGCCGATGCTCAATAATATTACTTTGAGAGATCTTTTTTGAGCTATTTTCTAAAAGGTAAAGCCACCAAATATTTCAGTTTAGCAAAAAAGTATAAAAGTAGCAAGTGTTACCAGTGATGAAGTTAAGTGAATACTATCAGGAACATTTACACAATATACACATGGCAATGCTTCTACCTTAAAATTTTTACATTTCTTTCAAGTTCTTAATCTAAAAGTTTAGTCGTTTAGTTTAAAAGTTTTCAATGGAAGAACCAAAAACGATGTGAACTTCGTACCTGACATATGAGTTAGACTAAACAAAATATCTACGACTTATGCATACATAAAAATAAAAAGTCTCCAAAAGTGGAGAGTTTAAGAAAAAGTCTCCACATTGAAAATATTAATAAAAAATATTATACTAGATAAAAAAGATAAGTCTATAAAATTTATAAGTTTGCGAAAAAGTCTCCGCATTGAGAATATCAATAAGAAATATTATTTTAGCCATAAAAAAGGAAAAAAAAACAAAATATGCGAAAATATCACGAAAAATTAAAACTCTACTGAAGAAATTGAATATGAAAAATATGGGTCTACCGTTATATGAGTTAACCGAAGATGACTGGTGACTACATCGCATTGACAGGGCTTAGTAAGCTGCTACAACGACAACAGCAACATGGGGTTTACCAACTGTTCTAAGAATTGGGAAAAACGTTGACCTAAAGTGTATTTTGCCAAAGTGGAATCACTTAAGTTTGAACAATAAATAACAAGTGTGAAATATATGAAAAGAGAACCTTTTGTATTTGCTCAGAGTAGTGGACATTTGCTTGCAAAAATGGTATGAAACATTTCAGAATTAACAGGAATAATTGGGAACTCGTTCCTAATTTTTGTTCTAAACTAAGTGAAAGATATTGTACTGGTAAACTTTATATTCCGTGAGGCAACAATCAAAGTTAAAGGCTGTAAATAGTTCAGAATTTAAAATTCAGTACATAAATAAATAAAAAATAAAATATTTATATATCCAGTTGAAATGAATCCTCTAAAAATTAACATTTTTAACGACCCATTAGTCTTTGTATAAATCATAATCGCACTACTAAAATTTGAAAGCCCTAAGTCTCTTCGCTTTTTCATGAGCTGCATCCGAGTATGTACGTCATGGGAGTATTCATTATAAATTGTAAAAAAAAATGTACAAATGTACAAAAATTTTCTGATCGCCTACAATTGTAGGCGCCTACTGTGGCTTAACATAAATGATGTTGACGAGCTCTATGTAAGGTCCAAAATAAAAAACTAAACTGAATAGATCCTAATATGAATTGAAAAAAAGTAAAAAGTTGCTTCTGTTTACCTGACTTTGACTGGCACGTGCGCTGGGTCGCACCGAGCCGTAACGCTTAATCATGCCACTGCCAGAGAGATCATTGCGTGATGCCGTGTACTCTGGTATGTTGAGCAGAGAACCCTAAAAAGGTACCGAAAAAGTTAAGTTAAGTTAAGTTGGTAAAAAACTTTTGCTACTCGATGCTTTGCTGCACTTACCTGGTACAGAATGTCCGGCCGATACATAGTGCCACTACCCCAGTTCTCATGTGGCGGCGTCAATTGATCCAAATGCGGCTGACTACGGTGACGTACCATATCCGTGCTGCTGGTGCTCTGCCCGATGGGTGGCACTGGGGGCTTACCATTAGCGCTATTGTTCACAGCCTGGTTATTCTATACAAAAAGAAAGATGTACGTTTAAGTTACAATAACAAACACAATTTTATGTTGAGGGATCACAACGTCAAAAAGGAAAGAAAGAGAACAACAATCACTTGGGTAAAAGGAGTAGGTGTTAGCATTTGGTTAAAACAACATTTGCATACCAGACCCTGCGAAGGGTGCAAGCTTGGCTTGTGGGAGAGGTTTGTATGTCACAGCGTGCTTGGATAACGTGCATTGAGAAAAGTGTGTATGTATGTATGTTTGTAAATGCTAGCGTGCTTGGACACATACATTTGCATATAACAGGATTGTAAGATCGGTTTGATTTATATGGGAATCATCTGACGGTGTTGGGAACGAACTACATTTTACTTGCGCTAACAGCATTGTCAAGTCGAGTGAGAGCATCCGGCAATGCGCCAATGAGGGACGCAGCTGTTGTCGCAACTGCATTTTGATAGAACCGCAGCGGCAAAAATAACGGAAATAGAATAAGATCCAATTAGAATGCATGAATGTTAAAAATTCTAATAAAAAAAAACACACAAATTTAACACCCCAATACTAAACAGTTGAAATATTCATTATATGCATTTAAATACTACCCACTGCTCGCGAATCTCTTGCCCCACTTACATTGTTACTATTGAAGCCATGCCCCACGCTGTTCGACCGACATAGTGGCCCATCTGCGCGTTCTGGCAACTGCAAGTATTGATCTCCACCATCTGCATTCGATTTGAGTGGCTTCAACTCCCCAATCGTTGTATTATTATCAATAATATCGGCTTTCTTCCCCTTAGGCGGCTTTGGCGGTTCCAATGGGCGGAAAAGTGCGCCGAAAATGATGCAATTCAATACAATGCCGCCAATGATGAGCATCGCGCCACGCCAACCAAACGAGCCGATCAGATGTTCGGTGAGTGGTGCAAATACGAATGTACCGAAACCAGAACCACACACAGCAATGCCGGTGGCAAGCGAACGTTTCGCCTCGAACCATGTCGTCACACTCACGATGGCTGGTAGATAGATGAGACCCAGACCGAAGCCGGTGCCGATGCCAATGGTGAATATAAGTGTTAGTACATTCTGGGCGAATATGCTGGAAACGATGCAGATTGCGGAAATAATGGCACCCGCTATGGTAACTGCGCGACAGCCGTAGCGATTGACGAAGGATGAGGAGATGGGACCTGCAATGGAAGGGAAAGTGACTCATTAAAGTTGAAAATCAAGAAGTATCATAAATATGTGCGATGGAAAGGAAAAATGTGTCACTGCAACAGTGTCAGGTTGAAAATTTGGCAACTGCTCATCAGCATTTTAAACTTCTTAATCAGAATTGAAAGAATGTTGGGTATACAGTTTTAGAGCCCATTAATTTTTAGTCCAACAAAGTTAAAGTTTCAAGTAAATCGAAATTTGCATAGATTTTTGTCAATATTTTTTTTTGCTGTGTTGCCCATTTTCTTCTATATACAAAAAACAAGAAAAAAAACAACAAAAAAACAAAACAAAAAAAAACAAAAAAATTGCGAGAAAATGCACAACACCTCAGTGAAACTTTGAGCCACTTAAAACTTGTTTTTGGGGTACACCATAACACCCAAAAGAAGATAATTCCTCTTAAAGGCACTAGCAGCCATGTTCGCCATTTGATCTTTGCTGGTACTATGACGTCTTCTTTATCGAAATATAGCTTACAGAGTGAAAATTGTAATGAATTGTTTTTTCAACTGCCTTATTAAATACTGAAAAGGAAATTTTGTTTGCGCAATATTCAAAAGATATCCACGCAAAGAAACTGGTATATAAAGGATGATCAGATTGGAGGTACTTTTTCCAATAGGGACAGATCACACGTGAATACTGTCAAACTAAATATGCAATTGTTTTCGGTATTCATTGACATTTCATGATGGAAAGACTTACGCCTCAGAAAAGTTTACAAATCGTACAACTGTATCACGAAAATCGACGCTCTGTGAAAAGTGTGCATCGCGTGCTCAGGCCTCTTATGGTGGACAGCGATGAGGTCCATTTTTGGCTTAATGGCAACGTCGATAAACAACATTGCCATATTTAGGCTGAAAAGCAATCCG
Source organism: Anastrepha fraterculus (assembly GCA_037575425.1). NCBI lineage: Eukaryota > Metazoa > Arthropoda > Insecta > Diptera > Tephritidae > Anastrepha > Anastrepha fraterculus. The sequence continues at coordinate 16,176 of JAYXIM010023392.1, read as the reverse complement.
AAGCCATTCAAGAACATCCATTACATCCATCGAAAACAACCGTTCGGTGCGGCCTACGGGCTGAAGGAATCATCGGCCATATTTCTTCAAAGACGAGGCTGGCGCCGATGTAACAGTGAACTGCGAATGCCATCGCGCCATGATAAATGAAATTTTGACGCCGAAAATTGAAGCCCGTGATCTCCGTATATGTTGGTAAAGTCTAAATGCTTTGTGGATAAACCAGCATCGACTGAGACTGAAGCATTGGAAGCCAACATTAGTAAAGTTATTCATGAGATACCGACCGAAGCGCTCCAGCGAGTTATTCTAAATTGGTGTTTACGGATGACCGAATTACGGCACAGTTGCGGCCAGCAAGGGATAATCCTTAAAACGTAAATGCCATGAATGGTTCTACACAAAAATAATAATGATTGCCCTATCAAATTGAGTTTTCGTTGTTTTATTGCAATTTGAAAATCCGGTAATTCTAAATTTACAAACTTTAGCTTTTTAAATCTCGAAATATCATAATTTAATTTTAACTTTTAACAATGTGGCAACGCTGCTGGTAATTTAAGAAAATATAAAGTTTCAAAATCACTGAAACCAGGGCGAATCTATTAAAGGTGGTGGCGCTAGACCAAAAACATTGATTGACAATTACATTAGAATGTCAGTACAAATTCACGAGGCAAGGTGAAAGAAAAAAAACGAATTGACTGGTTTACTGTTTTCAAATTTAATAGAGTCACCTGTGAAGTGAAACAAAATATTTTTTGTATAATGGTTTGCGCTTCTTTTTGACGCTTATAGTATATTTACAGTGCAACCTCTTCTAACGGACACCTCTTTGAACCGGATACCGCCCTTGAGCGAATTTTTCCGTATCAATCTTATTTATTTGAAGAAGTGACCCTCTTTTGAGTGGGCACCTCTCTTGGAGGAACAAAAGCTACAGACGGTGAATGTCCGCTCAAGAGAGGTCTTACTGTATTTGTGTGCTCATTGACACTCACCTGAAGCGTAAGTAACGCCTACCATAATGGACACTATCCAGGCCGTGTAACCTTTGCCCTCGTTAAAGTAGTCGAGAAACTCATTGTAGAAGAGGCCAAACGAGTATGTCATGCCATCGGCTGTAGGTGAGAAAAATGAGAAGGAAAAATAATTTGATTAAATTCTTTGTCTTTTTTTTGTTTTGGGTAGAAAGTAAACAAAAGACTTCTTCCGCTTATTTTAAGTAAATGAATTTATAAAAATGAATAAATACATATATATAAGTACAGTGTGCTTCACCTATACGAGGGGTGCCTTTTATATGTCGGGATTAGAGAACAAAAACAAATTTTAATCATCGAAAATCACTTTATGGTTTTTCAAAATATTCTCCATGAAGATCTATACACTTTTGCATGCGTTTGAACCAATTGTCGAAGCACTTTTGCCACTCTGAATGAGGTACCTCCAAAACATGCATTCTGAATGCCGCAACCGCTTCTTCAGGTGTCGAAAAACGTTGACCTCTCAGTTTGTTTTTTACGTACGGGAATAAAAAGAAGTCATTCGGTGCCAAGTCAGGGTTATACGGTGGATGACCCATTAATTCGATGTTTTGGGTGCTCAAAAATGCAGTTGTTTGAGCCGATGTGTGAGAGCTCGCATTGTCCTGGTGAAGAGTGATCCGTCTTTGGCGATTGGTTTTCCTAATTTCTTGGAAGACAACAGGCAAACAAATGGTTGTGTACCACTCAGAATTTACTGTTCTACGTTGTTCTAGTGGCACGGTTGCGACATGTCCAGTTTTTCCAAAAAAAACAGGCGACCATTTGCTTGGAAGTGCTTCGTGCGCGAACAACTTTTGTTGGATTTGACTCATTTTGAAACACCCATACAGTTGACTGCTGTTTACTTTCGGGCTCATACGCGTAAATCCATGATCCATCACCTGTCACGATGTCATAGAGGTGTTTCGAAGCCCCGCGATTGTATTTTTCCTTTCATTTCCTTCGACCAATCGACACGAGCCTTTTTTTGAGCGATTGACAAATTGTGTGGGATCCAACGCGAACAAATTTTTTTGACAGGCAATATTGAATGTATGCTGGCCCCACTAATGCCTAAGATTGTCTCAATCTCACGATATTTCACATGACAATCTTGCAATATCAGTTCGCGGACAGCATCAATAGTTTTCGGAACAACAACTGATTTTGGTCCAAAGTAGCTTCTCCGTATGACACAGTCAACATCCGGAATGCATCCGCGCACTTAATTTCGTTTTTCACACAAAATTTGTTACAGGTTCTTTGATCCACTTTTTAGAATAGATAAGAATCGCAGAGGAGTGTTATGGGGACTCTGCTCCATTAAAGACAACAATAAAACGATGGTTGCCTGATTTCAAACGTGGCCGTAGAGACAAAGATGATGCCGAACGCAGTGGACGTCCAAATGAGGTGGTGACACCAGAGAACATCAAAAAAATCGATAAAACTGACTTTGAATGATCGAAAAGTGAAGTTGCGTGAGTTAGCTGACAACGTAAAGATATCAAAAGATCGTCTAGGTTTTATATTCCATGAGAATTTGACTATGAGAAAGCTTTGTTTAAAGTGGGTTGACCAAAAACAAGCACGTCTTGATGAGGGCAAAACTACATAAATTGAACTTCGAATTGCTCCCACATCCATCGGTATTCACCAGATTCTGGTTTACAGTGACTACTGGCTGTTTGCAGACCTAAAAATATGCTCGCCCGTAAGAAATTTCGCTCGAATGAAGAGGTTATCGCTGAAACTGAGGCTTATTTTAAGGCAAAAGATCAATCGTTCCACAAAAGTGGTATTGAAATGTTAGAGTGGCCATGGAATGATTGCGTTGTACTTGATAAACAAAGCTAATTTTGAGAAAAATTAATCCTGCTTTTTTTGGCTCGGGACTTTTCAGCCCATGTGGTTCTGTGATATATGCGGTTCCGTTAAGTTTCAATGTGCAGGTCAGAAACTAATAACGTTTCATATCACTTCATGTTGTGAAGTGATAATCTCACTAGACTCTAATATAAGTACGTTTGTTTTGTGACGAAAGAAAATATTTCCTCCATGTAAGCAAATAAACGTCATGTGCTCAAGTAAATTTCTAAGTTTAATGAATAATTGTAAAGCCAAATAATTTCAAACCCACAAACGAAATTCTATTAATCTTCAGAGGAAGAGGTTATGGCCCCTATAGATTATTTTTATTTTTATGTCCAAAAACAACCAATTTTTTTAGTAATTTCAAGATATTTATATTGAAGTCCAAAATAAACAAGTCTGACATCATAAAAATGTTTTTGATGGCGGCACCTCTTTAATGAGTTAGTGCGTTGGAAGTTACATCCCTGGCTGACTTCCAGTGAAGGCTTGGTGACATTCGGTGCAATGGAAGCGAAGTTATTGTATTTAAAGTGTCAGTATCTTTGTGTCATCGGTTCAAAAATGAATTTCGAACAAAAAGCTAATGTCAAATTTTGTTTTAAAATCGGTAAAACAGAGTTCATGAGTGGTTTACACTTTTCAGAGATGATTGTGAGAACATAAATGACAATGAACGGTCCGTATGCCAAAAATCAGTAATCACCGAAAACTCGATCGAAACTGTTCGCAAATTTATCAAAAATGAACCGAAATCATCGTTGAAATTAATGGAATTAGAGTTGAATATCTCAAAAACATCGATTTATCGCATTTTAACTGATTATTTGGGCTTACGAAAGGTCTGTGCACGTTTCATTCCGTATAAATAAACATTCGAAAGACCTCATTAAAGAGGTGAGAAAAGACGAGAACTTCCTATATAACTGTTAAATTGTAACTGGTGATGAAACGTGGTGTTTCCAACATCAACCTGAAACCAAGCGTTAAAGTGCCGAAAGGAAGGCCCCAGACGAGCCACCACCCAAAAAATCACGTTTGGAGAAATCAAAAATCAGGTCGATGCTCATTTGTTTTTACGATTCCAAGGGAATTGTCCACAAGGAGTTCATGCCAATGGGCCAATTTTCTATCTTGGCGTTTTGAAGCGTTTGTGGCATCGCATTCGTCGAATTCGGAAGCTAGCGCTTATTGCATAATAATGCATCATCCCATTGATCTACTCTTGCGACTGATTTTTTGACTAGAAATCGCATTTTAACCATCAATCACTCACCTTATTCGCCTGATATAGCTCCCTATGACTTCTACCTATTCGGAAAATTGTATTTGGCCATGAAAGGAAAACGATTTGGGTCCGTTGAGGTTATGCAAAGGCTTATACCGACATCCTGAGGAACATGCCGGTCAATCACTTGAAACACTCTTTCGAAAAGCTTTTAGATCGCGCAAAAAGTGTATCGAGGCCAGAGGGGACTATTTTGAATAAATAAACTCGAAGTTATCAGAACAACGCTCCTGTCGTTCCTAAAGGGTTTTTCAATAAGGGCGGGTAGATGTTGAAATGGAATAAAATGGCGTTTGCTGTGTGGTACGTAGCGCCGTCCTGCTGGAACCGCATGTCGTCTAGGTCCATATGGTTCAATATGGGCCATAAGAAATTGGAAGGGCCACTACGTCTACCGAAAAATGGGCGCAATGCGCACAACGTTTGCGTTAATGAACACTCATTTTGATAATAAAGTTTTATCATTTGAACGTGTTGTTCAATCGTGTAACCGTGCCATGATGATTTGACATAAACAACTGAATAATAAACAAAAGATTTGACAGATGTCACCAAAACAAAATGGCTGCCACAGGGCGCCAAAATCGACCCGCGCCAATTGAAAAACTCTTAATTTCAATTCAGTCTTGTTTATTTTGGACGTCACCTTGTAAGTATATTAAAATTTTCTACAAATCGGCTTCGAAGTTCAAAATATCGAAATTTTTTCGATTGTTTCAAGCAGTTGCTCAGCCTCCAAAAAAATGCTTGGTGACTAAGATTCGATAAAACTTAATATTATACTTATTTGAGTTTAATCTATGGGAGCCATTAACTCAAGCAGGGTCATAAATGTTTTATCGTATTATGTTGTTATCTTTTGTTTCTTATAAAACTTAACTCAACTATTCACTTTTCAATCGATAATCGCACGACACAAATAATTACAGTTACTCCAGACACAGTAGATTAGCCCCTACTACCCCCTTCATTTGCATGTGGTTACTATTATTATATTATGTAAGACCCCCATAGCCAAAACTATTATATTTTTAAAGTCCATTATATTTGAAACACAAACAAAATTAAAAACTGCGAACAACAAGTCTATTTATGTTAATCAGTCACCTTTAATCTATGTAAAAAGTGTCAACAATTCTGATAGGGTGTTTTTAAAATATATTTGTATTTTTTATTCTTTACTCAGCACTCGGTAGCAAAAGTGAAAACAATTGAAAAAGTTTTGAAGCACCCCAACCAGTTTTCGGCAGTTTAATAGATTTCACTTTGCTCTCGGAAACCGATTTCACTTTTTGAACTAAAAAAAAAAAAAAAAACAAAATCAATTAAAATATCGACTATTAGAAAGATAGTGTCACTCCTTTAAATAAAAAATAAATAAAAGTGCTCTCGAAAATAAGTGCCTAGTCTATGAATAAATACTCGTTGTGTAGGAAATGCTAATAAATGGAAATTTTTATTAAACTTATCCACTTGCGCGCACATAATTCAGTCATTCCATTTTTTCTACAATATGCGCGGTATTTCCATGCTTTATAAGGGAGAAAAGAAAGAAACGAAAAAAAAAATGTGAAAAATCAACGGAATTTTTATCTACTCCAAATTTTTACTTCATTGTAATAGAATTTAATTTGCTTTAAAACTGCATACTTATGCGTTTTCTAAAAATTCTAATTAAAAAGTTCAAGATTTTGCTATTAATATTTGGAACTTTGTTAAATTTTTTGTTATTTTCGCACAAATTTTGTAACTTTGATTTATAAAGTTTTTATTATAGAGTAAATTATATTTTTATATATAAAAAATTTACGAAAAAAATTTCGGATAAAAAATGTTGCGAATATTGTAAAAAGGATGAAGTGATTTAATTATGTGAGTGGAAGTGTATATACGTAATTCGATGCTTGGTCGAGCTACTCCTCCAATTTTTGGTGTTCGTCTTCATGATTTTTCATGGCAAGAACGCATTATTGACCGTGAGAAACTGTTGTTGTTGTTTTAGTGGTTGACTATTTCCACTGAAATAATCCTAATTAGCGACAAGCACCGTTTTACTGCCACTGTGGAGATGATGTCTTGTGTTTCTGTTTTTTTTTTTTAAGTCAGATCCATTTTGTGAGCTCCGAGTATAGCAGCAAATTCTTTATCTCGATGTCTGAGATCTCATTAATTTGCTGTAAGAAAGGCTTACCGAAAGAGCGAAGTGTTGCCCTAGCTAGGACTGGACATTCACATAAATAGTGGAAAAGACTTTCCTTCACCCCCTCTGCTTGACAATTTCTGTAGATGGGAGTTCCAATGGCCAGTAAGAGTTACAGTGATGCGTGAGATGTTTGGTCGAAGGCATCCTAATAGGTAATTCGTCCTTTGTATTTTGTGTTTTTTGTTGTAATTTATGTAGTTAATTGCTTCCACCTTTTCCGGCTAAAACATGGTAGTATGAAGCATTGGATGCTTTTATTGTGTTGAGTGAAGTAGCGACTGCCACCGCCTCTGCTATGTCTAGTGCCGAACCTTTTCTTGCTGACCCATCCGCTATCTTATTACCCTGTATGTTCGTATGACCGGGAACCCATATCAGAGTAATTTCAAACCAATGACTAAGCAATTCTGGTTTCTTTCTACACTGTTAAACTAGTTTGGATGGAATGGAATTGGAATCTAAGGCCTTAATAGCTGTTTGACAGTCTGAAAGATAGCTACTCTTGCACTAATTTCTTTGTAGTGTTTTAGTGATTTGAATGCTTCTCTGATCGCTAGTAGTCAGGAGGTCGAAAAGACTGAGATAGAACCGTCTTAGAACCATCGGTATAGATTTCGATAACGTATCTTCCAATCACCTTCCCTTTGCTCCATTCGTCTCTCCGTGGAAAACGTACCGTAAAGTCTTTCTTGAAGTTGAGGTCGGGGACTGTGTAATCTGATTTGTTTTTGAGCAGTGAGGGTCCCTGTAGGAGGATCTTGTAGTGACCGTATGATCTTGTTGTCCGTCTTCCTATATCTCTGAATCTCACCACGCTACAATTAGCTATTGTTTTTATAAATAAGTCTACTGGTTATAGATGTGTTAGTACAAACTGTACTGGAAGGAAAATGTGTCTCTGCATTACATACTATCAAAAAAGTATCGGGAGTTGTGGTAAAATTTTATTATTATTTTATTTTTTGGCCCTTCACTTCTTCATAAGAACGTATGTGAAGCTTCATATCAATCTGTTAATTCATTCTTTCATTAGAAGCCATTCAATTTCGACGTGCCACAGTATTTTCTACAATGAAAAAAATCAAGAATCGTGCAGTGACTTTGACTAAAACCGCCATTATTTCAACATTGTTTTTGCTTTAAAAAACGTTAAAGTCAAACCCGCAATTTGTATCCGGGTATGATTCTTCAGACCTATGAGGCGCTATTTACTGGTTTGCTATCGCGTGGCTCATATCTTGCACGCGACTTATCACTTATTTACTTGCCCAAGACATATATGTATGTATGTATGTGCATATGCCTATTATCGTATTGGCTTCTAACTGGTAATCATAAAACAAGAACAAGTATTTGTCAGCTCAATTATAAATAAAAAATTGAATACCAGGAAGAAATTACTAAGAAAAGATAGGCGCTTTGTTTCTAAGCCAACTTCTTTTAGCTTTTGATAAAAACATGACAATAAATATGAATATCTGGGACAATGTACTTTACTTAAGAATGCAACATTTATCGTTTCATATCAGACTATATCAAGTTTTTTGTTTACTTCAAGAAATACTGATTGAAGTAATTGGAGTGCTAGTGGTAATCTATGATTTGCTGCAATTTGATAAACAAATTTACGATTAACAACCTCATTGACATGATTTGATTAAAAGAAAAATACATTTGCCTTACTAGAAAGACGTGTTTTGCGTGAAATTTGGCGCCTTAGCCTTTCTAACATCAGCAAACGCTGAAATGCAATGTTCAAATAGAGCCTGTAAATCCATACCACCTTCAATAATACATCAACAAACTAAAAAACATATTTTTATGAATTTTTTTCAGATTTTATAAAGAAACCACTCTAAATTTTTTATCAATTTTTTAAATTAAAAAAGTGCATTGTAGAGAATTTATGTGAAAAGTCTGCAATCTGACTTCATGAGAATATTTCGAAATTACTTTATATTCACAGCTATTCGTGTTCAGTGATGTCATTTACGTAGGCTTTAAGAAAAGCGAAGCAACGCTTGATGCAGCGATAAGGCCAACTAGCTAAGTAAGTAAATTATTTTCTAAAGGAAGGCAAGAAAAACAAAAAACAATAACTTTTGTATAGATATTTTCCATTTCTCATTGACACACTTAATTGCAAACTGCAATCGGCCGTGCAGCTGAAAAATAACATAAAGGCAAATGTGACTAAGTAGCGCAAGTAAATAAATGATGTGAATACTGTAATGCGATTACAAGTCGATTACAAGCCGATTACCAGGTTATTTGCCCAACAAAAGCAAAATGCCAGTGAAGAATTTACAATGTACTAAATCAATTAAAAATATAAATTAAATATTACTGCCTTTTCTGCTGAATGTGTCTCTGTAATCGTTTACAGCATCCACGAGGAAAAATTAATAAATAAATTCTAAAGAAAGTAGTCACTTTAATATACTCACAGCTTAAGGGGAATCCTGCTTTAGAAGGTCAAGCAGAAGGTATGAGGTGTAGAAGAACATGCACTTGGTGCTAATCTAAGTAGGAAAATCTATAACTATCTAACTAACTAACTAATCTATAACCAAGATTTCCAAAGTTGTAATGACTAATTTCAATTTCAAGTGCCCGGATGTATTTTAACCGCACTTCACCCACTTTTGGTTTTTACGAAACTGGGAGACGGAATTGAAAGAAAACAACTAAGCAATCAATTTGAATATGCTTAAAGCCTGTTTTTCTTAGTATTCTGTATTTCTTTTACCAGATTTTAACACGCATCTGCCCGTGTTAAAAAAGTAAAAAAATTACCATCTGTTCCGATCAATGCAGTCAGCCCTTATTGGAAGCGGATCACTTCTTACGAGGGCATCACAAATGAATGAATCAAGACAAAAGAACTTAAATTTTTCGTCAGAGGAATCCGTCTGCTGGCTGAAGGATGGAGTAAAGTTGTAGCTTCTTATGGCATAATATCATTTATTAGTTAATTGTTTAAATAATGCGTAACTTTGGCTAAGAAAAGACGAAAGCTTATAGGCATACCCAATAAAATAATTGTGCTATCCAACATATATAAAACATGCCCAGTTTTGCTCGATTACAACTAACATTCACAAGCCTAACTTGAGGCCATTTTTGTAAAGGGTTTTTCAATTGGCGCGGGTGGATTTTGGCGCACTGTGGCAGCCATTTTGTTTTGGTGACATGTGTCAAATCTTTTGTTTATTATTCAGTTGCTTATGCCAAATGATCATGGCAAGTTACACGATTGAACAGCCCTTTCAAATGATAAAACTTTATTATCAAAATGAGTGTTCATTAACGCAAACGTTGCGCACATTGCGCCCATTTTTCGGTAGACGTGGTGGCCCTTCAAAGTCGACTCTTCAACGTTTGGTGGCCAAATTTGAGACGACCGTGTCAGTAAACAATCAGCCAACACTCGTACGTTCAAGGAACGCAAGATCAGCCGAGAACATTGCCGCGGCCCGTGAAAGTGTACAGCAGAAGCCGAGGCAGTATATTCCTCGCCGTGCACAAGAACTTGGCCTTTCACAGACTTCAACTTGGCGAATTTTGCGTCGGGACTTGGGAAGACACCCGTACAAGATGCAACTGACCCAGGAGCTCAAAGATGATGACCATAGACAACGCCGTTTGTTCGCCGACTGGGCATCGAGTCGTTTGGAAGAGAACCCCAGTTTTGGGCGAAAAATCATCTTTAGTGACAAGGCGCATTTTTGGATGAATGGCTGTGTTAACAAACAAAATTGCCATATGTGGGACAACACCAAATCCACACGAGGTTCACCAGGTGATAATGCATCCTCAAAAAGTTACCGTTTGGTGTGGATTTTGGGCCGGCGGCGTCATTGGTCCGTACTTTTCTGAAAACGACGTTGGTGAGGCAGACACCGTCAACAGCGAGCGCTACGTGCCACACAGCAAACGCCACGATTGACATTCTGCATGAACGATTTGAGGGTAAGGTTATCTCTCGCAGGGGTGATGTGAATTGGCCACCAAGGTCATGTGATTTGACCCCGCTAGACTTTTTCCTGTGGGGTTTCTTGAAGTCTCAGGTCTATGCAAATAAACCACAATCGACCGATGCTCTAAAGGTGAACATAACACAGGCCATCGCTCAAATTCAGCCAGATCTATGCGGAAAAGTCATTGAAAATTGGACCACTCGAATCCGTTCCACCGTAAGAAGCCAAGGCGGGCATTTGAATGATGTCATAATCCACACTTAATGGCATATATGTGGGGTTATTATTTTAAGACGATAGAATTCATTATAACGAAGCGATAATGCACTTGAATTAATGTTTCTTTATGTGAAATGTTTATTAATGAATATGTTTGAAAACTTATAATTATAAAAATACAAATGATTAATTCAATATAGTTGGATTCAATTTTAGCGACAACCAAACGTTTACAAAACTCAAAGAGGAAGAGGAAGATCAAACTCGTGTTCGTTCTTTCTTTTTAATCGATATATTACTATTGACCACAGAGTTGCATTGTCGATAAATGTTTATTAGTAAACTTGACCACTTCTAGTCTTTTTACCGATTCCTACATTCGGCCATCCTGACGCTTCGTTCGACCCGAATGAACCATTTTCCAAATCAACCCACTTCTTCATAAATTCCGCCACAGTTGTGGTTTTACCTGGGCCTTCATGTTCTCCAACTTTTTCCACATCGTATCTACCGTGTGCCCTAATCTTTGTAATTTTATAAGGACCAAAATATTTAGGTTTTATCTTTAGTCCGGTACCATATTGAGTACGTTTAATATCTACTAGCTCATTTAAAATGTACTTTAATTCTTTTTTGCGATTTTTATTAAATGTCCTACGATTTTCCTGTTGTATCTTTGCAATATTTTCCAGTGCTTCTTTTCGAACTTCTTCCCTCTCTTGATTTATTTCACTAATTATTTGTTCATCTAAAAATTCTTGTAAGTCCGGTATTTTGTTTAATCTCATTTCAAAACCTGTAAGCAATCTAAACGGAGATATTTTAGTACTTCTAGGCGACGTGTTGTTTATTGTCTGTTGTACGGAATCAACGTGCTTATACCAATTACAAGGATTTTCGTGACATAATTTGGTCAACATTGGTATAACGATTTTATGGATGCGTTCTACTTGTCCGTTACCGCGAGGAACTCCAGTAGCTATCATCAAGTGTTGTATACCCTGCCCTTGACAATATTCCTTAAATTGGTTCGAAACGAATGCTGCTCCTCTATCTGAGATTATGCGCTTTGGATTACCAAACACTCCTGCCTGCCTCTTAAGACGATCTACAACTGCATCTGCCGCTGTATTCTTGGTTGGATAAAGCCAAACGAATTTCGAGAAGGCATCCACTACTACTAAAATATAGTTGTAATTTTTGCTAGTTTGCTCTATTGGGCCAACATGATCTATATGATAAGTACCTAACGGCTTATCTTCTTTGTTGATCGGTGTTAGAAATCCCTCCTTCTTTCCTGCTTTACTATCCGAGACAATGCATTCAACGCAACTCTTGACAATTTTAGGCACTTTCGTTGATAGTTGTGGAATAAAGAATGTTTTTTCTACTGCTTCTTGAGTCCGTTTTGCTGAGAAATGCCCTTGCTTATGAGCTAATCGAATAATTTCCTCTTCCATAAGCGATGGTCCAACTATAAGTTCCTTAATGGGATCTTTATATAAAACACCATGCTTAATATAGAAATCTTCGTACGTGCTGCTATCTAAGACTGTCATCACTGCTCGGACCCAATCATCCACTGTTTGTGCCTGCTTAAGTCTATGATGCATTGAATGTTCTAGCATAAGACAAGATACACGACTCAGAGCATCAACATGTCTCATTTTGCTTCCACTTCTATGTTCGATTTCAAAATTAAAATCTTGTAAAAATAGTGCCCAACGCGAAACTCTTAGAGGAATATCACCTCGCTTTTTCATTGTCATTGCGAAAGCATTACAATCTGTGATTATTTTGAATTTAATACCAAGAAGATAGACTCGCCATTTCTTCAATGCCTCGACAATTGCCAACACCTCAAGCTCATAAGAATGGTATTTTTCTTCTGCTGGTTTGGTTTTGCGACTAAGGTATTGAATTGGATGATAAAGTTGATCATCAGCATTCTTTTGCAGAAGTACACCACCATAGCCATGCATAGAAGCATCTGTGTGTACCTCGGTTTCTGCTTTTGGATTGTATAAGCTCAGTACTGGAGCGCTTACTAATGCTGACTTTAACTGACTAAACGCAACCAGTTGGTGTTCGACAAATTGAAATTTTGCATCTTTACGAAGTAGATCTGACAAGGGTTTAGCTACTAAAGCATACGATTCTATAAACCTTCTAAAATATGAAGTCAAGCCAAGGAATCGCTGTAAGCTTTTTCTATCGTTTGGTATGGGAAAATTTTGAACGGCTAATGTTTTTGCCTTGGATGGTTTTATTGTGCCATTTTCAATTATATATCCCAAAAAATCAACTTTTTCCATTAGAAACTGACACTTGCTCCACTTAATTTGCAAACCAAACTCTGCGGCTCTAGCTGAAACACGTCTCAATTTTTGAATGCCTTCATCCGTATTCTTAGAGGGAATAATGAGGTCATCCATATAAGTAACTACTGTTCCATCTTGTACCAAATCTATTAGAACTGCGTGAACATAGCGTGAAAACACAGCTGGTGAATTCGATATGCCGAAAGGAACGAAAAGAAACTCAAATTGACCACTATGAGTCACAAAAGCTGTATATTTCCTTGAACTCGGCTCGACTGGAACATGAAAGAATCCATTCGCAAGATCAAGCGTTGTGAATACCCTATGACCCTGCAATCTTTCAACTACGTCATCTAGCAATGGCATTGGAAAGTTATCCCTTACAATTTTAGCATTCAAGCGTCTGTAGTCACAACATAGTCTTTTATTACCATCCTTTTTGGGAACGAGAACAATGGGAGAAGCATACTCCGATGAGCTGGGTTGAATTATTTTATCGTCTAGCCATTTTTGAACTTGAGTGTCAACGATACACTTGTCAGAGTATGACATACGTCTTGGACGTTCAAACACGGGAAACTCATCACTGAGCAATATTTTCATTTCAACAGGGCTTTTCTTTTTGTTTTCTGGTAAATATGTACTAATGAGGGTTTTGATTGTCTCGACTAAAGGTTTATCAAGATGAGATAAATCAATCTCAGCATCTTGCGTTGCAGCAAATAAGCATAAGTCTTTATACTCTTGAAATAGTTCGAAGTCTTGTTCTGCAACTTTATCTGACAACTCTAGTGTACTTATTTTCTCTAACTCGTCGGTTCCTTTGTGGCGAAATTGTACTGAATTTTTGGAAACAACTAAGTCTACAACGTCCAACACACTATTTCCGATGACTGCTGAGTATTTAATATCATTCTTGCTTGTGACATGAAAGGTAATTTCCAAAAGCTTACCATCAACCTCAACTTCTGTAACAAAGCTTCCTAGTGTTTTTAATTGACTGTTGCAAATACCTATTAGACAATGCTGTTCATTTTGTAATTCGACATTTCCCAATTTTTCAACAATATCATCTCGAATCAAACAAAGGTCACATCCTGTATCTATCAACGCTGAGAAAAGTACATTCTTGCAGGTAATATCTTTGGAAATACATTTTCCACTACTATTGTTTGAAAGAGTGCTTGCATTGTTGATTTCTTGCTTGACTACAACTCGTGGTCCTGAACAATCTGCTGCTTTGTGCCCTGGCTGATCACACTTGAAGCATTTTGCAGGTTTTTTACAAGCGTTTGCCAAATGGGACGGATCACCGCACTTAAAACACTTTTTAGGCTGTCCCTTGTTGTTGTCACCTATTTTTCCCTTATTTTCACCCTGAGACTTTTCTGAAGAAGATGCTTGAGGGCGACTATTTCGGATTTTCTCATACACTTTAATCTGTTCTTTTAACTGCTGAACTGTCTTGGCCTGATACAAATTACTCTTGTTGCTTCTCGAATCTGGTATGCCTTCTATGAAATATTCAATCAAACTTGTCTCATCCAATCTAACGGGCTTTCCAATTTCCATTAAGCTATACAGATACTCGCGATAGTCCTCATTCTGTCGTTTACGCCTATTTCTCAACATACGATGTACTTCTATTGCAGAAACTTCTGTACCAAACTCTGAAAGTAACGCTGACTTTAATGACATCCAATCGCAAATGCCACTTTGACTACGGACATATATTTTTGCTGCACCCTTCAACAGTTGTTTTGAATATATGAATTTTTGAAGACCACTCCACTGCACAGCGGAAGCGCTGTCTTCAAGTTCCTCAATCCATTGTTCAACAGATGGCTGACCTGATCCATTAAACTGTGAAAGCGAATCCTCAATATCACGTAAAGTAAAAGTTGATCGTACTGCTCCTACAGCCTCTACTGAACTATCAAGGATTTCATCATCGACTTGCAACTCATAATGCTCTAATAATCGGTCTTGCAATGATTGTTTTCTACCGGTTGTTGATAAATCTAATGCCGACAACTTCTCTTTTAACTCGTTAACTGTACACGCCAATATTTCGTCTCTGTTCATTTTGTGCTCGTTTGTGCTTGTGCTTTACATGTACTGAAATATTAAATTATTTTTATAAACAGTTTTATAAATGCTTAACTTAAAGGTTAATAAAATAGTTATAAAATGTATGCACTTCAAATAGGAATTCAAATTCAATTCCACAACTGTTAAGGTTATGTTAACTTTTTCCAACTAGACTCTCAATTTATATGTAATGTTAACATTTGCCGATGCTAATTCGAAACCATCAAGTTGATATTTACGTTACGTTAATTTTCAAGTATTTCATTTAGTTTTAACAGTATTATCAAATCAATATTTAAACTTTAAAATATCTTCGGATAAAATTTCAATACGATTTTTTCTACACCTTACGCGTGTTTTGGTGTTACCACTCCAATTTCTTCCTCTTATTTTTCTTCTCTTTGCACACGCTCTGCATTCGCTGCTGACGTCACCGATCTGCTTTCCTCTAAGTGTCGCACCAAGTTGAGACGTCCTCCGATGATTTTGCTTACAAATTTTCATTTCCAGCCTCTGCCACGTAAAATTTGCAAATTTGTAAGATACTGCGATATCAGCCTTTGCCACGCAAAATTTGCAGTTTCTCCTTTTGTTCGTGCTTCCCAGCCAAATGCCAACACGACTAGTTGTCTCTCTCTCTCTCCCAGCTTGCTTCGTTGCCACTGCCACAATTGCATAAAATTTCGCAATTTCTTAAAAGTTTAACGATTTATAAGAAATGCTTCACAAATATATCTTGCAATATCCTCGGCAATTTTTGTTCGACGGTCTTGTATGTTTTAGTTTTCAATATTCATTTTTTTTAAGTTTTTCACGATGTCATCGTCTGTCCCGCTTCTGACACCAAATTTGTGGGGTTATTATTTTAAGACGATAGAATTCATTATAACGAAGCGATAATGCACTTGAATTAATGTTTCTTTATGTGAAATGTTTATTAATGAATATGTTTGAAAACTTATAATTATGAAAATACAAATGATTAATTCAATATAGTTGGATTCAATTTTAGCGACAACCAAACGTTTACAAAACTCAAAGAGGAAGAGGAAGATCAAACTCGTGTTCGTTCTTTCTTTTTAATCGATATATTACTATTGACCACAGAGTTGCATTGTCGATAAATGTTTATTAGTAAACTTGACCACTTCTAGTCTTTTTACCGATTCCTACA
>JAYXIM010023382.1:0-70958 GCA_037575425.1 Anastrepha fraterculus | reverse complement strand
GGCTTCACCCAGCCATCCTTGATGGCGAAATCATGGATGATACATTCACTATCTTCAGGAGAGACAGGGATTTATCTACTAGTGGGTGTGAACGAGGTGGAGGCGTGCTTGTTGCTACTAAGCGCTCTATCCAAGCAGATCGCATAGCAACTGCGGACACAACCGTTGAACAAGTGTTCATCAGGATAAAGTGTAATAATGCGGATCTCATCGTCGGCTGTGCCTACCTACCACCAAGATCAACCCCTGTATCATACCAAACACACATAGACACTCTCTTCTTTCTGAAAGAAAAATACCCTAACGCCAGACTCCTGATAACAGGAGACTACAATCTTCCGAGTAGCACTCCTCGCTCTGACTGTGAATATCTGCTATACGAAGGCTTCTCCTCACTTGAATGTACACAATATAACGCCATACTGTATAACAATAATAATCTGCTAGATCTCTGCTTCAGTAATATTGAAGCAAGAGTTACAAGCACTCAAGAACTAACCAAGATGGATTCCTTCCACCCGGCGCTTGCAATTGAGGTCGAATTACAGCCTAACCTAAAATCCGCCAAATCAACCTACAGGGCCTTCAAGAATGCCGATTACACCAACCTGAACGCCTTCTTCACCAACACTGACTGGTCTAATCTATATTCAACTAACAACGTCGATGAGAAGATCAGCATCCTCTACAACATTGTGGAATTAGGTATATCTCACTACGTTCCAGTATACAGCAGAAAAACTAGTGACTTCCCTTGTTGGTTCTCTAACGACTTAAAATTCAAAATAATACAAAAAAAATCAGCTCATTCAACGTATAAAAAAAGGCCCACCAGAGAAAACTACTTTAAATTCAGTAATCTTCGTCGTGTATGCAAGAATTTGAGTAACTTGTGCTACAAAAATTACGTCTCCAACATGGAACTGAAGGTGTTGTCTGACCCGCATGAGTTTTGGAAATTCGTCAAGAATAAAAAAGGAACAATTGCGATATACCCTCCTCAATATATTGGAATAATAAGTCGGCCAACACTGGTGTTGAGACCTGCAGACCTATTTGCGTCTTTTTTCGAAAGTGTCTATTCTTCAAATATGCAACGTGATAACACTGCGTCTGTCTGCAACCCTAACGCTATGTTTAATGCCTTGAGTGAATTTGAAGTTAGCCAAGATCTAGTTTTTAAGCTTCTAACAAATTTAAACCCAAGAAAAGGCGCTGGCCCAGATGGCCTGCCGAACATATTCCTTGCAAACTGCGCAATCGGTCTCTGTGAGCCACTAACGGATATTTTTAGCACCTCGCTGGAATCAGGTACCTTCCCATCTGTCTGGAAGCTCTCGTTTGTCAGCCCCATTCATAAGGACGGTCCCAGATCTGATGCTGCCAACTACAGACCAATCTGCATACAATCAGCGCTAGCTAAACTGTTTGAAAAACTCATTGTGCCTCAACTTACGTGGCACTTTACTGATATCATCTCGAATAGACAACATGGCTTTGTGGGCGGAAGATCCACTGCGTCCAACCTCTTTACTTACACCAACTATTTAATCGATGCCTTGAACGATAACGCCAAAGTACATTCCATTTACACGGACTTTAGCAAAGCCTTTGACAGAGTCAACCACGAGATATTGGTAATGAAACTAAGTAGTTATGGCATCCAAGGCAGGGCACTAAGTTGGATTCAATCGTATCTGATTGACAGGAAGCTCCAAGTCAGAATAGATGGGCACCTTTCGACGAAATACGATGTCAAATCAGGTGTTCCGCAAGGATCACACCTGGGTCCCATACTTTTCAACATTTTTATTAATGACATTGGAAACAATCTTCACCAGACTACCTGTTGTACGCTGATGATCTAAAAATCTACAGAAGAATCAATCGTTACGAGGACATGAATCTACCACAGCAAGATATCAACACATTGGCTTGAAGCGTGATCTTATCTATGTGTTTACTAAAAGATAGCTTGCTATCCACAATGATGCCTAGGTCCTTGATATCCTCGGTTTCATGGATGTCATCATCATTTAACGTATACTTTGCGGCTTCACGGGTGTGTGACCTTGAATACGAGACCACAGCACACTTTTTGATATTTAGATCGAGCTTGTTCTTGGTACACCAATCAGCCAATGTGTTGATATCTTGCTGTAGTAGATTCATGTCCTCGTAACGATTGATTCTTCTGTAGATTTTTAGATCATCTGCGTACAACAGGTAGTCTGAGTGAAGATTGTTTCCAATGTCGTTAATAAAAATGTTGAAAAGTATGGGACCCAGGTGTGATCCTTGCGGAACACCTGATTTGACATCGTATTTCGTCGAAAGGTGCCCATCTATTCTGACTTGGAGCTTCCTGTCAATCAGATACGATTGAATCCAACTTAGTGCCCTGCCTTGGATGCCATAACTACTTAGTTTCATTACCAATATCTCGTGGTTGACTCTGTCAAAGGCTTTGCTAAAGTCCGTGTAAATGGAATGTACTTTGGCGTTATCGTTCAAGGCTTCGATTAAATAGTTGGTGTAAGTAAAGAGGTTGGACGCAGTGGATCTTCCGCCCACAAAGCCATGTTGTCTATTCGAGATGATATCAGTAAAGTGCCACGTAAGTTGCGGCACAATGAGTTTTTCAAACAGTTTGGCTAGCGCTGATTGTATGCAGATTGGTCTGTAGTTGGCAGCATCAGATCTGGGACCGTCCTTATGAATGGGGCTGACAAACGAGAGCTTCCAGACAGATGGGAAGGTACCTGATTCCAGCGAGGTGCTAAAAATATCCGTTAGTGGCTCACAGAGACCGATTGCGCAGTTTGCAAGGAATATGTTCGGCAGGCCATCTGGGCCAGCGCCTTTTCTTGGGTTTAAATTTGTTAGAAGCTTAAAAACTAGATCTTGGCTAACTTCAAATTCACTCAAGGCATTAAACATAGCACTAGGGTTGCAGACAGACGCAGTGTTATCACGTTGCATATTTGAAGAATAGACACTTTCGAAAAAAGACGCAAATAGGTCGCAGGTCTCAACACCAGTGTTGGCCGACTTATTATTCCAATATATTGAGGAGGGTATATCGCAATTGTTCCTTTTTTTATTCTTGACGAATTTCCAAAACTCATGCGGGTCAGACAACACCTTCAGTTCCATGTTGGAGACGTAATTTTTGTAGCACAAGTTACTCAAATTCTTGCATACACGACGAAGATTACTGAATTTAAAGTAGTTTTCTCTGGTGGGCCTTTTTTTATACGTTGAATGAGCTGATTTTTTTTGTATTATTTTGAATTTTAAGTCATTAGAGAACCAACAAGGGAAGTCACTAGTTTTTCTGCTGTATACTGGAACGTAGTGAGATATACCTAATTCCACAATGTTGTAGAGGATGCTGATCTTCTCATCGACGTTGTTAGTTGAATATAGATTAGACCAGTCAGTGTTGGTGAAGAAGGCGTTCAGGTTGGTGTAATCGGCATTCTTGAAGGCCCTGTAGGTTGATTTGGCGGATTTTAGGTTAGGCTGTAATTCGACCTCAATAGCAAGCGCCGGGTGGAAGGAATCCATCTTGGTTAGTTCTTGAGTGCTTGTAACTCTTGCTTCAATATTACTGAAGCAGAGATCAAGCAGATTATTATTGTTATACAGTATGGCGTTATATTGTGTACATTCAAGTGAGGAGAAGCCTTCGTATAGCAGATATTCACAGTCAGAGCGAGGAGTGCTACTCGGAAGATTGTAGTCTCCTGTTATCAGGAGTCTGGCGTTAGGGTATTTTTCTTTCAGAAAGAAGAGAGTGTCTATGTGGGTTTGGTATGATACAGGGGTTGATCTTGGTGGTAGGTAGGCACAGCCGACGATGAGATCCGCATTATTACACTTTATCCTGATGAACACTTGTTCAACGGTTGTGTCCGCAGTTGCTATGCGATCTGCTTGGATAGAGCGCTTAGTAGCAACAAGCACGCCTCCACCTCGTTCACACCCACTAGTAGATAAATCCCTGTCTCTCCTGAAGATAGTGAATGTATCATCCATGATTTCGCCATCAAGGATGGCTGGGTGAAGCCAGGACTCCGTTATACAGATGACATCAGTGTTACTGATCGCCGTAGCGGTCAGAAATCTGGTTAATTTTGTCCTCAGGCCTCTGACGTTCTGATACAACACTCTTATTGCTGAGGGTTTTGCGATCTTTGCTGAGCGAGCGAAAATTCTTGTTGACTATTTTAGGGGTGCCGTTTATGTATTTAATAGTCTTATTAGTGTCACCATTTTTCTCTAATGTGTCCAACTGAGTGCGCAGGTTCTTGAGATGAAGTAGTTGAGCAGGAGTAAGGTCCGATTTGAAAGCTATCTGGGTTCCATCAACTGTAGTAGGAGGCTTAGATTTTAGAATAGTTAAGGCAATAGTTGGGGACGGAGTTTCAATTAGCAAAGGACGCGAACGTCCAGCTATGGGGCGACCAAGCCTGCGTAGCTTTAGGTTGTCGATGCTAGTTGATAGGTTAGGTGGCAGGATGGCAGATATCTGTGTCCTGTCTTCTTCAAGCCTGTCGTTCCCAGAGGCTTTCTTCGACTCCATGACGTTGAGCACTACGACGTTTGATTCACGCCGCTTGCGTTCGTTGAACTCAGCAAATACTTCCTCGGGAGACGTGGAGTTAACGGTGTAGGATGTGAGTTTATTTTCGACTGTGGTTAGCCTATTGTTGAGACGGGCACAAGTATCAGTTAAAGAGGTGTTTTGTTTAGCGATTTTAGTTACATCGTTTCTGAGATCGGCTATGTTGTCCTCGATGGCAGCTTTGAATCTGTCAATCTTTGCTTCTAGTTTCTGAGATAGACGGTTAAACTGATTGTTAAACAATTGCTCCAGTTTGTCCATAGTGACTGTGTCGTCGGCATCATCTGACAACAGGTCTTCTTGGGTGATGACACTAACCTCAAATTTGCAAGTAGCGCATTTCCAGATCACACCATCCTTTTTAATGCTCCTAGCCAATATTTTGTATTCATCAGGGGTAAGTCCCGTGCATTTTGAGTGCATCCATGTACTGGCATCCAGAGCATAGAATGCTGGGCTCCGTTCTTTCATTAATAATAGTTGAGCAAATACCACATGTGTAGTGATGCTGGTGAGAGCCAAGTTTTTTTGGAGGCATATTTGAAGTTTAAGGGTATGATAGCGTTGAGATATATGCAGAGTATCAGCAAAATTATGCTTGAATACTTGAGAGTACACTAATTTGATTTATTTATTAGTTAATAAATTAAATATCGGATAAGAAAAGACAAGCGATAAAAAATTAGGAACACATTTTTCAAGGTAGCATCATTTAATCCAACGTGTCTTTAATTTATTTATACACTTCAAAAAATACGATTTCGGGACAGCCTCCGAATAGGTTGCATATGCTGTTATTGTTGTTCTATATTTGTAAATAGAAAATAATTGCAGGGACTATATCAAGAAAATAATTTTTATGATAGATTAATTCGTAACCTAATTCATACTATTTGGTCATTGCGACTGCGGCGGAAGAGAACTTTTTCCTCGTTATTTCATTCAATTCAATTAAATTCAGTTGAATCGATCTAATTGCTGGATTAGCTGGTGATCGTTTTATCCTTTTCAGTGCAGTCCATTTAAATGACACCGTGCACATCCTAAAAAACTATCACCAGGCGCTTGTGGGCCAACATACCCACCTTAGGAGTAATGTTGCTCGGGTGAATTCCGAGGAACCGTACAAGCTCTATTTGGGGTGCTGGATGGTTGCACCAACGTATTACGTGAGATAGAAGCCGTGGGGGATAAGAGTACCAGATGGTGGAAGCAACATGTGGCCACCTGGGCAGGTCTTAAGGTGGTACCAACAGTTACACTGATTGCATCTAGCCGATGTGGAGTTTGAGTGGAACTGTCTTTGGCAAACGTAGCAGAAATGTACTTCTGATTCTGGGTTAGCCAGCTTTAGGTAGAAGTATTGGCAGCAATCTTTCTGCATGGAGCTGCTTCAGTGGCGATAAACGAGGGCTGAGGTTTAGCGCACTAGACAGAGCTAGTTTACTGAGGCGGCAGTCCTTGGTCGGAAAATCCCGAGGCATTCCGGTACGTAGAACCAGCTGCCATGGGAATGATTTATGATGTATTTTTGTGCGCTGAGGACAATTCTGGTTTTTATCATGTTTTGGCCATGGTTTTGCAAAATTTTGGGTTTTTACCTCTCCTGTTCTCAAAAGTCTGACTACCTGACTGAAAGCGTGACTACCATTCGGAGTCATGTACGTAGGTTTGAATCCCCGGGAAACACCGCTCCTCGGCAGGCAATGGCAAACCCGGAGTGTATTTCCAAGTTAAAAAAAAAAATTAAGTACTGAATAAAATGGTTGTTGTGTTGTTGTTATAGCAGCATAGACATTCCCCGTGCATATACGAGGAATGCTGCTGAAGTGACAGTCCTTGACCGGATATAAATTCGGGTGGTTCCGGTTACGTAGAACCGACTGTCGTGGGAACTCTGGCTTCTCTTCAGTTGTCGAATAAATCTTTCGCCTTTTGAATAAAATGGTGTTAAGTTCCAGTGATAACGATCCAATTGGAAATTATTATGAGATAAGCTCATAAAAATAACTTCTTGGATGTGTTCAAGGCTGCTGATCAAAAATCTGATGTAAAATTTTCAAAATTCGAAATGGCGGTAATCAGGGACTCCAAAAATTTGACAGCGTTCAATTTGATTTTGCGTCCGCATTTTAAATACGCTGAAGAAAGTAAATTTGGTAGAGCCGTGTAATCCATAGTTTAGAAAATTAATAGCAGAAATGGATGTAAAAATCGTTCACTATTGGGTGAATATCCCAACATACACACACATATTTACATGCATAGACGCCGACTACGAATTCTTCACTTTCATTTCGGTAAAGTTTTTGTTCGCTTATGCAAATTGATTTGGTACACATGTAGATGTGAACATATTATATATGTATGTACATACATTTGTATGTACAGATGGATTTAGCGGTTGGTGGAGATGAAAGGCCAAAATCAAAAGTCAAATCTAGCAGCAAGTTGCTCAGTTGTGTGTAAACAATAAAATGTGAGTGCGGCAGTGAGTGACGGCCATTCACATATGCAATAGTACCGTATGTTTGTGTCTATTAATAAATACATACATACATCTATATTATTAAATACATGTGCCTATGTATTAAATATCCACGTTTGCATTTGCATATTCTTTAGGCTTACACATGCTATAGGGGTTTCCAATAAGCGCGAATCGAAATGTTATTTAAATGTCGGCCGCAACTTCTTCTGGTGGCGCAGAGAAGTTCAGCTTTCAATTACTGATTCGGCTGAATTTGAGCAATGGCATAGACCTTCTATTTCAAACAGCCCCGCAAGAAAAACTGTAATGGGGTCTAATCTCCCGATCTTTATGGCCAATTCACTCACCTCCGCGAGGAATAATCATAATGCAGTTTTAACATTTGCATTTGTCTTTGAATCGTGTAACTTGTCATGCTGTCACTTGTCGCCCTACCTTGTCTCCATTAACCCGACCCTATTAAGGAACCCTATATTGGTATTTTCTCTGAATAAGAGTATATACATACGCACATTAGTACACATGAGTATGCAAGTATATAGATACAAATGTGGTTATACTAATATAGGTTGCCCTTTTGAGCGCTATTCAGCAAATTTTTTCGCATTAATTTCTTAAAAAAATAACAGTAAATGGTAAGTCAAGATTTCGAAATTTCGCAACAAACATCTCTGCTACGACAAGCCGCTTTCTATCACCCCACAGTCAAGTAGCATTCCAAATGGTATGGTTATTTGGTCATATTGTTCGCCATCGCGTGGTCATTTGATTGGCTTACCTGTCAGCTAGTTATGCAATTTTCGGCGTAATCTGTCAGTGATTAATGCGTGCTTACAGCGTTACTCACATAGCAATTCATTTGCACAGCCTTTTGGGATTCTTACTTATGAAGTATATATATGCATACATATGCAAGTATGTGTACTCGTATCATATGTTATGAGTATTGTGGCCAAAAGAGTGTGCTCGTCTAGTCGCATTCACTTTGCCATTGTTTTTTGTGAATTGTGGCATATCTTCGATTACATAAATTCATTGTTATTGTACATTGTTAATTAAATTTTCTCTCTATATCTTTCACCTATGTTTTCACATTTTCATTGAAAATTAGTGTTGCGCTACGCAAATGTTTTTGTTTTTGTAAATATTTCTTTTAATTAAATTTCACCTTTCATACTTGTTCCTTTTTTGAGTTTTCATTAATGAACTTTTCAAATTGCGAGTGTTTGATGATTTGAACCAGAGCTTATTTATAGGTGCCTGTGGCCTTCACTAAGATATTTACTGGAGCAAGACAAATAAAAATTTAGAAAATGTGATGATTTATGATGATAGTCACGTCAGTCATTTCAATTATTTTTTACTTTGTGGCGAAAATGCTAATCAGTGTAAAGAGTTTAATTCTCCAAAATCCTATTATTATTCCTTTCTGTGATATCATCCTTTACATACATACTACTAGACTTTACTACATATTTTTGCTTAGTTATAGAAATATTACATTTTACAGAAACTTTGAAAATTACCACTATATGGAAGGTGGGCGCGGTAGTTGACCAACTACGCTGATTTCAATGGAATTCACGTTAAGGGCTGATGTATGTACTAATTTTCGTTACCATATCTCAAATTTTAGCTGAGTTATTCCTCGCAAAGACAACCGAATGGACGGAAAGCAAAATATGAATTATATTAGAGGTGGGAGCTACCTTTCTCAGATTTCAATATCTTTCTAAATTATGCTTAATAAGATCAGATTCAATGTGTGTACCAAATTGGTTAGTTAAAGTGGGGATTCATCTAGACTTCAACTAGCGTTTCCTCACCATTTTTTGCCACATTCTTGCTACCAACTTGGTTAAGGGTTGAGATTTGATTTATTAATTAATGAAATACTTTTTATTTGCTTTTTGGAAAATTACCGCTACAAGATTGGTATTTAGTTTCCGATTTTGCCAACTTTCAATACCCACCTACTTTGGGTCAAGCTTCATTCAGACATATCAAGTAATGATGTAATGATGACCATTGACATGTGAGGCGATCGGAAAAATAGCATTTGATTATCGACAAGCTAATGTATCGGCAGATAGCGACAGTTTGGGCTGGTGATGGATTGGTATGGTATGTTGTACCATATATGCATGTAAATGCATGCGTGTATGTATATATAATTGGCGTGTAAATCATTTGTTGGCTGTTTGGTCTAGCTCCTCCTCCAATTCCGGTGTGCGTTTTGATGTTGTATCATAAATAGAAGGGCCTACAGTTTTATGCCACCTCCAAACGGCAGATGATTTTTAGGAGAAGCTTTTTAATGGCAGAAATACACTCGGAGGTTTGTCATTGCCTGCCGAGGATGCCGTTACTACATATAATAGACCTTTTGGTGTTTCATTGTCGCAGTGGGTTTCGAAGCTTTGGAAATAATAATTTTGTTCAAATTTCTTCCGGCAGATCCCATCTGACCAGCCAACGATTATCTTCGATTTTGTTTTTTTGTAACAGAGGCAACAATTTGAGCCGTTTAATACATACAGGAAATGGCAACAACTTGCGTATTGACGGAACTTTTAGGTGTTAATACATATTAATGTTGCTCTTTGTACCTATTAATATAGTTTTTTTGGTATTTGCTGTTGCCGAGCGCCTCGGGCAAAAGGCAACTGATAGTGAAAGCCAGAGCAATTTTGACCGTTGAAATGCGAATAATTTACCATGAAAAGAAAATTACTTCCATAAACTTATACTTATACACTCATATTGTATGTATGTAAGTAACAAGATATGCAAAAACGAAATGGTGCATTTATTTATTTGTGTAAACACTTGATTTGTTGGGATAAAAAGTAACGTTGAGTGCGTTTTTAATTTTATTTGGAACTTTCTTTAAATGCTCGTTAATTTTCAAAATTTAACAGCTAATACACTTATTCTTTAATTTTTCCAACTCATTTATTTGTTAACTTATGTTTATAAATTTTTTTTTCAGTTTTCAAGTAGTAGGAAAATATGCCACTTAAATGAATGCCCATTAAGATCAACAACAAGGATTCAGTAAAAGTACGTGTATCCTCATATTTAAGCCAGATTAAATGTATTTATGCAAGGTGTGTTCAAAAAATAAGATGAATTGTTGTTTTTTTCGAAAAATATTTATTCATCCTCGATCAATCTCTGGTGTGCTGGTGCAGCCCCTGTTCGGCATTGGACAACAGAGAAGGCATGGACTTTGATCCAACGATTCTCTTCATCCCCCTCCATGCCATCATGAGTCGTACTTTAAAAGAGATACACTGTGGTACTACCAAAGGCTTAATTGTGGTCAAATTCTGAAAATGAGCCCGGCAAACACTGTTTTCGCATGTTCACGGATGGCTCCAGGACCGAGCACGGTTCCGACTCTGAGGTCTCTAGCGGGACAAAACTGCACTTTACTTTTGGAATGCTTGCATCTGTGTTTCAAGCGGAGGTGTAAGCCTTATATCTCTAATAATGTATACTCATGTAATGAATTGCATTTTCTAGATATACGAGAATAATTTAATGAACAGCTACAGTTTCGTTTAAGTCAAAAGACAAATATTCTAACTTTCTTCAACCACAATTGAATTGAAACTGTGTCTTTTTTGCTTGTAATCCGCACTTGTTTTTACATTTTGTTGTTGCTACTCATATATACTTATATACGAGGTGTGTTCAAAAATTATCGTGAATTTTGTGTTTTTTCAAAAGTTATTTATTTATTCATTAATATCTATTTTGTCCCCTTCAAAGATGTTATCCTTCGATGCCGTCTTTATCTCGTCAATCGTAGCGTAGCGTTGTTCTTTCATGGGCCTCTTCAGTTTCGGGAACAAGGGGCCAGATCTGGGGAATAGTGTGTTGTTTCTGTCCAAAAAGTCGCGCACAAGCAACGATGTGTGAGCAGGGGCGTTATCGTGATGCAAGAGCCAATTCTTGTTCTTCCACAAATCCGAGCGTTTCTGCCGGATTGCTTCGCGCAAATTGCGCATAACATGCAGGTAATATTGCTTATTGACCGTTTTACCCTATGGCAGGAACTCATAATGCACAACGCCTCTGCAATCGAAGAAAACGGTAAGCAAAACTTTTACATTGTCAACATTCGGAATGCATCCGCGGACTTAATTTCGTTTTTCACACAAAATTTGATACAGGTTCTTTGATCCATCTTTTTGAATAGGTAAAAATCGAAGACGAGCCGAAACACATGCAAGCAAAGCAGCGGTCAACAATTAACTGAACATTCGAAATGGCCGAACTCGTCGGCATGAGTGAGAGACATGAGTACCAACATATCGTCACGAAAAAATCGAAATTCGAATATACGTAACCTGCGAAAATTCAAAATTCGCGATACTTTTTGAACACACCTCGTATTTTTACATATTCGGGTTGCCTAGAATTGCTTTACTACAGCAGAGCAGCAGCAGTCTATATAAATATGCATTTTTAAAATTCATCTATCTCTCTAACTATATGGCTCACTTTCATTTTAAACTTTTCTTTTAGAGTTTCGCTGATTGATTGTAATATATCATTAAACATTTGGAAATTCAAAATGAGAAGAGATAATAGGTTTGTTCATGAAGCAAATAATTTGTAGTAATTGTTACAAATTATCATGTTTTGGTGTTATGTATCTAAAAAACTTGCAAAGTAGGGTAAAGTTCGAGAGTAAAATGACATTTCATTTTGAGGGGAAGTTGCAAGTGAGAAAAAGGGCTGATCGCAAAGTAAAAACAAATACGAATTAAGTGTTGCGATTTCCGTCAACGTCCTAAATTTAAATAAAAATGGGGATTAAAATGGATTACAATCTTCATATCGTATTTTTTAGATAAAATTTATAAAGTTTATTTAATGCCATTTATTAAATACGAATCGGCCAATGATATAGAGGTGTGTACTTTGAACCACAGTATCCAGTTTCCGAAATACAAATACAAATCGAAAACATTGAAGGTACATTTTGTGTTATATGCTTGTACTTTTTGGTTATTAACCAATTTGACAATATATTCACATACATGCATAGACAGAAGCAAAGAAAATATGAAGAAAGCTGTGATTGCCACAACAACAAAAATTGGTAGTGGAATATTCTTCATTTGACAGCGATGATGAAATAGAACAAATTATTGTGCACAAAATAAAATCACCTGATGTTAAGATCGTTAGTTTGCATTTTATTTGCCTTACTTTTATTTTCTTTATCTCATACGAGGTAGCTCAACCGAAACCCTTTTTTAATTTTTGTTATTTTTCTCACCAACAATTTCATCAGCTGTTCCTAAAACTTTCAAATTGTTACTAGTTTTGCGTTCATGCACTTTTTTGACATATTTCTCTTTGAGAGTGAATTCTCAAATATTAAGTTACTGGCAAGTTACTGAATAATTTGTACATGTAAATCACCCTACTGCCAATATCGGTTCTATTTATTTTTTCTTCTTCTTAGCGTCACAGTCTTTGGTGAACCATTACTTCCTTCACAGCCTCTGCCATCGAACTCGATTTACAGCCACTTCCCTCCAACATTGCACGCGCATTTTCCTAAGATCCGCTTCCACATCTTCTAGCCACCTTTTCCTCGGGCGTCCCCTTCTTCTTTCTCCAATTGTGTGAAGATCTATTGCTTTTTTCGTTGATCGCCCCCTTGGCATTCTAGCCACATGTTCCAGCCATCTAAGTCGTTGGGACTTAATAAATCTTATTATAGTTTCTTTCTTAACTCTGTCTTCCAGTTCGGCATTGCCCCTAATGCGATAAGTGCCATCTGCCAGTCTAAGCGGACCATAGATCTTTCGGAGCACTCTTCTTTCAAAGCACATTAGCTGTTTTGTCTCCTGTGCTTTCAGCGTCCATAGTTCACAGCCATATGTAAGCACAGGTAGTTTTATTTATTTAACAATTTATATGCGCGCTTACGAATTAGTTGGCGCAAAGTTATCACTTTATCAGAATATTTATGTTTTTTGCACATAGCGTCGTACGTCAATTACATTTGGTACTTGTAAACTAGACAGCTGCAGTACATAAAAGGGCAAGCAATGGGACACGTATAGGTCAAAATATAGATTTCTATCAAATATTCTTTTTTATTTAGTAAAAAAGTTATTCAAAAACAAAATTCATGACTCATTTTGCGCCACCTTGTATGTACATACGAAGTGTGCCGCTAACATCCTCAATTTCTGCTCGGATTTTATTTAATATTCATAAACTTAATGACTTTAATACTTATTATTGCTCAGGTTGGTTTTCTCAAAATGAAATGGAAAGTGAATTCGATTGATTGCAACACATGTATACTGCATATGTATTTGTGAATGCTCATTGTTGTTACCGCCAGCGCCGTTGAGACGTGTTAATGCGTTTAGCTTTTGAATGTCACACGCAAGCACGTAAAATGCAAAGTGTTTATGTTTTATATGTAAGTTGTTGGCGCTTGTGGTACACTGGCGCACAACAAAAGTAAATAAACAGAAATACTTAAATAAACTTAACTTAATAATGATAATAGACATGTATATAAAACAGCTACACCTCGGCAATGTAATCGCGGAAAATTATTCGCGCCATTGTCCCATATTGACGCACGTTTATATGTATGAATATAGTATATACGCATATATTGTGGATATGTAAATGCAACATTTACTTCCAGTAATAAAAAACGCTCATTCCTAAATTTCTTGCATCCAATCATTTGTGATCGTATATGTAAAAAAATATATACATACCTATATTCGTGCTCTGCTTATGTCCGCATGTCCGCTTTGCCATAGTACTGCAAGTGTTATTGTTAACAATATTATTATTATTGTTAAAATATTTCCTTTATCCAAGTAGTTATTATTTTAAGCCAGTTTTTTTATTTAAATATATAAATTTGCTTATTTTTTATTTCACAATAACGGAGTCTTTTATAATGTGATTATGTACGCTGTTTTTGAGACGTGCAATTTACAGTTATAATTACACTATTTAAACTTTAAACAAATTTAAAATTTTCTTTGACACTTTATTCGTAAATGTTTTTTTTCGTTTGGAGGTCTTTGTTAATTTGTTTGGCCTGGTTGTACAGTTATGGTTTTTTGTGACCTTTTGGTGATATAACAGGTGTAGTTATGATGTAAAATGCGGAAAGTTGCAAGGACAGTAGTGTTAAAATACTCTTCTTCTTGATTAAAACTGTAACTATCTAAAGTAGTTTTGACGAGTTCAATAATCTGAAATCCTGTTCCATTGACCGTCGCAAATTAGAAATTAGGAAAATATTGCCATACAAGAAACAAGAACAAGAAAATTTCAATACTTCAAAAATGATATATTTAATACCTATAATAAAATATATATGTATATTTAATATAATGAAATAAAATGATTTACTATCATTTTTTTTGTAACAACTACAATTTTTGTAAAACAAAAATTTGGCCGAGCTCCTCCTTCTTTTTGTGGTGTGCGTCTTGATGTTGTTCCACAAATGGAGGGGCCTACAGTTTCAAGCCGACTCCGAACGGCAGATATTTTTTATGAGGATCCTTTTCATGGCAGAAATATACTCGGAGGTTTGCTACTGCTTGCCGAGGGTCACCCGCTATTAGAAAAAACTTCTTCTTAATTTTGGCGTTTTACCGAAATTCAATTCTCTCTGAATTCCGGATGGTAGTCACGCACCAACCCATTTGGCTGCGGCGGCCGCCCTCAAGCTTATTAAGAAGAAATTTACATAGCTTTTAAAGCGGGTGACTAACAAACAAAATGGCAATAAAGCAAAAGTGTGTTATTTCTCAATTGAAATCCGATAACACCAACTTTTTAAATTTATAATCGAGTAATAAAGCAAAAAAGCGCATATGACCACCCAGTTGCATTTAACTCAATTACATATATGCGGCTGAAAAACAGTCAGAAAATCATCAGATCTAATTAGAATGCCGAAAAAAAAGATGGCAAAATCCGCGGACCGTTAATGCTCTCTCAATCGATTTGATATCATCCATCTATTCGCTGACGTACCAAAATACTTTTTCGCACTAAGGGTGAAAATTAAATTTTGAAATTGTCTCTATTTCCGTAGGTGGTCTCCGGCTGTACTAAAAGAAAGAATAACCCTGGCTAGACCAACGCCGGTTACACTGTATTTAACTTTATGCAAGTATATAATTTTTAGTGCATAACTCACCATGTGCGTGCTCACCAAGCGTTTGTTGGCCCACTCACCTCACATGGCTTTATTTCCATTGCCAGTTAAGACGATATCGAAGTTACCTTTTTATTTCCAATCGCAAAGGGAAATTAAGCCATTATGACCCTACTGTGTTTGTCCCACCTATTTGTACCTGTTAAAATCCAAAAGTCTTAAGAGTAGATACAATCCTACCTACTTTTTTATCACTATTACGCACCACATGTTAACTTCTTCCTTTTCTTCTCTCAAAATTCTTCTTTTCACTCTCTCAGTCTCTGTATTTTTGACGTCCCACCCTATCTCGTGTTCTACCTACCATTTTTATGTTCTAATACATTAATTAAACAGAGCGTTCCTTCTCATACTAGATAGGTTATATATTGAAAAGTTTGACATATTATACCATAACCGCACTCAGAACGTTTTACTCTGCGAACCAAACTAGTTTGGTTTGCAGTGACTTTAAAA
Organism: Anastrepha fraterculus; assembly: GCA_037575425.1. Taxonomy (NCBI): domain Eukaryota; kingdom Metazoa; phylum Arthropoda; class Insecta; order Diptera; family Tephritidae; genus Anastrepha; species Anastrepha fraterculus. Next base: position 55,145 of record JAYXIM010023382.1, on the reverse strand, counting down.
ATTCTAAAAAAAGAATCGAATTGGGAAAATTTTCGTGCGATTATATTATATGTATATATATATATATATATATATAACACCCTTTTTGGGTGTTTGGCTGAGCTCCTCCTCCTAATTGTGGTGTGCGTCTTGATGTTGTTCCACAAATGGAGGGACCTACAGTTTTAAGCCTACTCCGAACGGCAGATATTTTTATGAGGAGCTTTTTCATGGCAGAAATACAATCGGAGGTTTGCCATTACCTGCCGAGGGGCGACCGCTATAAGAAAAATGTTTTTCTTTAATTTTGGTGTTTCACCGAGATTTGAACCTACGTTCTCTCTGTGAATTCCGAATGGTAGTCACGCACGGGTACGGCGGCCGCCAGTTCGAGCGATTACTTTTCACAATTTCTGAAGTGGCAAGAGTGCATTGATGAACTAAAAGCATTATGCGGCGAGCGATTACCATTCGTTTGCGCCATATATAAATAAAACTGGTACAATGAATTTTCTCATGATCGCTGTTTGCTCACCGACGGATTACGGAAAGGTAGTCCAGAATTAATTGTTGTGGCAGAAAATATAGATGCTGTGCGCGAAATTATTGAGAGAGATCGTCCTGCTACATATCGTGAGATCGAGGCATCCATGGGCATTAGTAAGACGAGTATCAATAATATTTTGCATGATCACTTTCTGAAAAAGGTGTGCTCGCATTGGATCCCTCGCAATTAAAAAAAGTAATCCATTGGTTTCTTTGATTCCAAACACCCAGTCTAAACTAAATTTTATTAATATATATGTGGGTATAAAAAACTAGGTCCGGATCGACCTTAGCACTTCCTTAAAAGAAATGCTTTCTAAAATATCAAACAATTCGTTTAGTTTAGGTTAAATTATTTGGTTGTCCATGAGAGGGTTTCCTTGATTGATAAACTTAATTTGTCCCTTTTGATACCATTGCAGCAGGACAAAGGGATAAAGAGGATCGCGTAGGTCTATGGCTATTGAGCGTTATGAAAAACAAAAGACCGAATGATAACTAATCACAGTTGTGTTCCGCTTCATACTATCGAAACAAACCAGTCAATAGATGCCGCCAGCAGTTTGTGCTAGTCGATTCTAACATAACCTAAACGTCATAGACCAAGCTTAGGCATGTGGTAAACAAACTGCTTCGACTTATTAGTGATTTTGTTTTGGTATCATATACTTTTGGTTTTGTAAAAATATCTGATTTTGTGCCGAATAATCCTCATTTGTGGGAAGTGTAGATTTTCCTCTTTCATTCGAAAAAAGGCGGCTGAAGCGCACCGAGAGCTACAAAAAGTTTATGGAGATGCTGGTTGACGACCGTCCGCGTGAAGGAAGGCCAAAAACCTTCGAAGACACTAAATTGGAGGCATTGCTCAATGAGGATCCGTGCCTAACGCAAGAAGAGCTTGCTTCAGTATTAGGAGATACTCGCCAATCCATTTCCAAACAATTGCATGCTTTGGGAATGATTCAGAAATAGGGGACTTGGGTTTCTTATGAGTTAAAATCAAGGGATGTTGAACGTCGTTTTTTCGCCTGTGAACAACTGCTCCAGCGACAAAACAGGAAGGGGTTTCTTCAACGCATCGTGACGGGCGATGAAAAATGGATTCATTACAACCACCCGCCATATTCTCCAGATATTGCGCCGTCCGATTATCACCTGTTCCGATCGATGGCACATGGATTAGCTGACCACCAGCTCCATTCATATGAAGATATCAAAAAATGGCTTGATCCGTGGATAGCCTCAAAAGATGAACAGTTTTACCGCGACGTTATATGAGATCTACCAGAAAGATGGGAAAAATTAGTAGCCAGCGATGAACAATACTTTCAATGATCCACTTGTAACCATTTTTTTAGAATAAAGTTGCATTTTCATCAAAAAAACAGCGAGAACTTAGTTGCGCACCTAATATTATATATTGCAGTGGGCCGGTAGCCTACATTTGCAAATGAAAAGGAGGCCCCTCCCAGAATACGTCTCCACCAAACTTTCCAACTCAATTAGCTGGTGGTAACAGAAGAAGAGAAAGGCCTGCTCTACGTTGGAAAGATCAGGTGGAGAAGGACGTGGTTTCACTTGGTTTTACCAACTGGCACTTAGCAGAGAAAGAAACGACTGGCGCTCTTTGTTAAACTCGGCCAAAATCGCGTAAGCGGTTATGGCGTCAATCAAGAAGAAGAAAAAGATATAATATTATTAATATAAAATAATTGATGATTATATTATTAACATAAAAGTGTACTTACATATACATATTGTAAGAAACTAAATCTAGAGTCTTTGGTGGGCTGTAATTGAATTAGAGATTTTATGTTTTTTAAAAGTGTTCGTTTTCGCTGTGAAATGCATTTTTAATTGAATAGTTAAAATTCCATTCTTTCGCATTTCTACTATTTATATCCACACATATTTGTATGCATACATATACATATATAATCATATCATTACTAGCACGAACTTTTTTCAGTTCAAAGCTGAGTACCTATATGAATGAAAGTAAAAACAGAAATATTCTTTTACGAACGAAGAGATGAAAAAAGTAAAAGAAAAAGTGCCCATGTCTACCACCCGCTTAATATTCTTTCTTTGCTTATATCTACTTATTTAGTGTCAGCGCACCAACAACTTTCATTCGGTACATAACTACATCTCGGCCCTGACCTACATTACAATACATACAGTAAAAGGTGCATGACTCGTAGATTCTCCTCACTAAACGAAAGACTTAAGACAGGAACTTGACGATAAAAGTACACCAAATAGGGAAACAAGCGACAATCAGATATGTATGTATACAGAACTGAGCTCTTAATGAATAACAGCATTATTAAAAATTACGTTGTCTTATGAAACGAAATCAACTTTTTTTTTGAGTCCCACAAATTATCACACACCCAAAAATATCTGTGTATATATGTACATGTAACGTTAAATAAATTCGTTGGTGAATCAGAGGCCAGCTCATTGGACGAAAGAAGGCAAGTAAAAAATGTGGTAAAACGGAATAAAAACTTAATATAAATAGTATATTTACATAAATGTGTATACGGAAATTTAATTTTTTTCTGCTATTTACTGATTAACTTTTTCGACAGGAATTTCTACTAAAAACGAGGCATGATTTTAGTTTAGACAGAAGTATTACAAACGAAAATGATTCAACTTTGCTACCTTGAGAGGCGAAGTGACAAAACTGAAAGAAGGTAAAACAAGTGACAGAAAAATAACAACAAAAATAGTAGTACGAAGGCACCTAAATAAAATAAATAGCAAACCAAGATACCAAACTCCAAAAACCCGTGACGCCTCGCGATAATACTCCTTTAGTTTTCTTACGGTTACTATTGCAACAAAGCGTTGAAATATTCAGTTTTGCTCTTCAAAATTGTAATACGAGAGCTTAAAGAATTCCACCAACGCCAACACAAGTGAAAGTGAATTCGAAATAAGAGCGAATACGGGTATCTGCAAGATTTACGAATCCCGCTGTTTTTTTTTTACTTTGTTGGTGTTTTTTATTTTGGCACATGCACTATATAAGTATATGTAAATATATATACAAATATACATTAAATTATTGACAAGGCAGTGGAAAGTGCCTGGCGATGTTGACGTTGTGCTTTTGGTGTAGTATTTTCGTTGCCTGAATTGTAGTCGTAGTGCGGAAGAATAACGCATGGATTACTGCCGCTTACGCAACATTGCGTGTTTGGGTGAGTTGCTGCGACTTGTTAACGAACCAAAAATAAATTTCTATACACTTAAGTAATTTTCGGGTGATATTCGCAAATTTTTTATAACTCATAATCGTCTACACAATACAACGTTTATGTTGTTTTAATCTACACCAATGTGTGCATGAATGTATAAGTACATGTTTAGACGCACCGTCAATAAAGTATACGTGAGATTATTAAAGAAAGTATGAGATATAAATATTATTGCAAATAAAAGGCACTGAAGAATGACGTATTATTTCATATTTTCCTTATCGGAAGAATTATAATTTTAGCAAATGGTGTCGTGCGTCAACCATATTTGACACTTTTGATTTAGTAGCTGCAGTATGTAAAAAGACAAGCAATGGAGCGCGTAAGGGTGAAAATAATGATCTCCATCACTCAAAATAATTTTTTATGCAGAAAAAAACCTTTTTCAAAAACCAAACTGAATAATTAATTTTGTGCCACACCTTGTATATATGTATATTATTACTATTATTCGCTCAACTTTAATAAGTTGAGGCCAAGTTTTTTTTCTAATATGTTGAAACATTTCTTTTCAATGCGAGACCGCAATTAAAAAAAACTTTTTATAATACTTTTACTGTTTAATGTCTGATTAGCTTAGGAAAGTAAGGGCTGAGATATAGATGAGAGTCAAAGAGGCGGTGTTACCGTTGTGCGACTAAAGTTTTTAAACAGGATACCTCTACAGGCTGATACCCAGAGTCACATAAAAATTGGACAACGAATCCGAGATGGATATTTGAATGATTTGCCATGGCACATAATGGCATAAATGATGCTTCAAAGTAAAGCCAGAATAACCACTTCACGACGTTATGATAAATGTCTGCACGCACGAAGGCGCCACTTCGACAAATAATCAAATTAAGATAGAAAAGCAAATTCATACGGAGGAAAAACAGAAGGAGAACAACCAAACAGGGAGAAAAAGGAAGAAGGGGCTTTGGATTGAAGGGTGACGACCAGACGCTTCAAGCTACTGATGAAATTCACCAGATATGTGAACTTTAAAACTATTATATCCGCAGGTGTAGCAAAAGATTGAGAGCCCAGATATCTGAAACTTAGCCCGACGTGAATAGGGCAGCTGAGCAGAAGGTGTTGAGACCTCCAGACAGTTTTTGCAGAAAGTACTTGAAGCAATCCCAAGTCTGACCACATGGATACTTAACGGATAATGATCACTAAGGACGCCCACAGAATTTGGGAGCTGTGGCTTTGTTAGCCTTAGAAGTTCCCTCGAGCGCCCCACCGTTGTTCCTTCATTTAAATTTCTTTTCCTATCGTTTTTATCTGTTCACCCTATTTATCTATTCACACACCAAAGTTTTTCCCAAGGCATCTGATTCTGCTCCTATTAATTCAAAAACTTCAAAAAATTACCTCAGATCCCTTCGATGTGATGACGAGGCAATTTGCTTTTTATCTGATATGTGTATCGGAGTACAGTAAAATGCTAGGTAAACGGAAGACAGTTGTGCAACATGTGCAAATTTTTATCGGCAGACATCCGGAACTACTAGAGGTGCGCTACAATGATTTCGGAAGCTGCAGTGATGAAGGAGAGTGACGAATAAAAGCCAGAAATCAACAGTTAAAATAAAATGAACCAATGTATAGTCGTGAAGGCCGTAGCCGTAGCCGAATGAGTTGGTGCGTGACTAACATTCAGAATTCAGATAACGTAGGTTCACATCTCCGTGAAACTCCAAAATGAAGAAAAAATTGTTTGTAATAGTAAAAGATAGCAGAGGAAGAGAAAGTCATCCACTGCGTTCGGAGGACCAAGGGCTTGGCTTTAAAACGGTCAAAATCGATTACGCGGTACTGCGACAAGCAAAAACATGAACAATAAGTTGCGCAACGTGATGTCTGTCTATTATATATACATATATGTATAAAAAAAAAAAAATAAATAATTGGCGCGTACACTTCTGTTAGGTGTTTGGCCGAGCTCCTCCTCCTATTTGTGGTGTGCGTGTTGATGTTGTTCCACAAATGGAGGGACCTACAGTTTCAAGCCGACTCCGAACGGCAGATATTTTTATGAGGAGCTTTTTCATGGCAGAAATACACTCGGAGGTTTGCCATTGCCTGCCGAGGGGCGACCGCTATTAGAAAAATGTTTTTATTAATTTTGCTTTCACCGAGATTCGAACCAACGACCTCTCTGTGAATTCCGAATGGTAATCACGCACCTACCCATTCGGCTACGGCGGCCGCCGTTTGTATATAATATAGCGCATATTAAAATGACACCTTAATTTTATAATGAATCACCTCTTGCTATAATGGCAAAATCGGTCAGATTACAAAAAACTTAAACATTCCGTGGTTTGCAAAGGTTACGCCTTCTACTCAAAGTGAAAGACTACAGTATTACGAAGAGAGGTCTTCTAATCGCGAGAAGTCGAAAGAGATTTGCGAAGCTTAAGTGTCGAGTTGCAAGAGGGGTACTGATTCACTTTTGGTTGATATTCGATATTTTTAAATTCGTGAACAATTCGTCATACGTTTGCTGCATAAATCACTAAATATTTTCTTTACTCACTATACACTTAAATTTGAGTCAATAAAAGGCAGCAGTAAATAATTTCTCGTACCTACGTCATAAGTTACCTTGACATAACCCAACATTATTCGTTGACTGGATGGATGGATGCCATTTCAACGAATTTCGTGATCAGCACACCCAATGAAGAATGAAATGAAAACGAAAAGAGCGGCAGCTGGCAAGGACGGCAAAACTTACATTTGTAGCTGGATATGTACGCATGAGTAAGATTAGTGACATTTAAGTAATAGGGCTAGAGTAACTCATTACAACGATGATATTGTTGTACTGACGGCTAACTAGTGAATATTGTTGTTGCTTCGAAGCAGTAAAAGTAATGTGGGCGAGTGAACAGACAATTTCGAAAATTTGCTACAAGCGAACCAGTACATATAATTTTTGTTGCCAACGTTGAAGAAGACACCACCGCTCACAGAGTAAACAGAGAAGCAAGTCGACTGGCAACTAATTTGTATAAGTTTAACTCTCACTTACAATAGATCATTATAAGCATACATACATTGAGCGAGAATTTGCCGAATGTCGCCTCAGCTCTCTGTCGGGCAATTTATTTCTCAGCTGCTTAGTGCTGCAGCATCGAAAGGTATGTATTTGCATTGCCAGAGCGTCATGAGTTCAGGTTGTTGGGTTGTGCAACAAATATATGAGAGTACATATGTTTATGCGACCGTGTTTATGTGTGTATGTAGATGGGTGAGCATGGTTTGGCGCCATTGCACCAGTAGCAACTATTTAAGATATTGAGCAGCTCTCTTGGTTGCGAAATTGCGCGGAGCATAGTGCGCTCAAAGTGGCGCTCAGACAGAGAAAGCAAATGCGAGATTGTAAAGTGAAGAAAGAAAGGGGGTCACAACTTTCACGCGATATAAAAATCATGATACCAATTCGGCCGGGCCGCATTTTCACGTCAACACTGCGCATAAAGAGAGGTCGTTTGTGTTTTGGTTTTTATTCGTCTGCTAGCTTGTGCTGCGAGTTTAAAGTAAACGCTTGTGAGTTTTAGACGTCCTTCTAGTGACATTAACCCAAATTATACTGCACTTAAAATTAAAAAAATAATTTATTTATTTTGAACTCCATATTGTATCAAACGATCAGTAACGGTTATTTAAATAATTAAAATTTCAAATAGTGCCAAGTGCGAAAAAGAAACACAATAATTTACTGCTACAACTGAAACTACATGGTGTGCATTCAAAGAATAAAAGTTATTGAAAAATATGAAATTTTGTAAATTTGGAACAAATTGCTAATACATGTTGAATTTTACAAATTATTTAAGCATTGTGCTTTAAATAATTGCGCTAGAAAATATTGAAACAATTGTGAAAAACAGTAACAAAAACAGCAAACGTGCCATTTTGATTGGATTAACCGAACACACATAAACTCCGATAGAAAAGGATTAAGCTAAAAACGGTGTTTAAATAAAAAATACTAAACACTGTGAGAGGATTACAACAACTGCTTAAGCAGGTGAGTTAGAAGAGTAAATGGTGAACATTGTGAAAAAATATTTGTTCGTTTCATTACTTTCCTAGATTTTTCAATAAGGACTCTTTTGAGGAATATTCGCTAAGTCGCATTGTTTGTGTATATGCTTATAGTTGTATGTTAATAATATGTAATTGGGTGAATAAAAGCTTGCCAAATGTAGGCCGAACCAATCGTAGTGCTTATCTAAGTTACTTTCTCGTAAGGAAGCTTTCGGACAGCTGCGATCGCCGAATCATATGGAACTATTTGCCTTTGGTGGTCTTTGGAGGTGTGCCGCCGAGGTTGCGGCGGCCATTTGTCTGATATTTTTTTCCATACGTAATTGAGCCATACCAATATAATCATAATAAAGGGAAATGACAATAACTTCTTAAAAAATTGTATTTTATTCCAAATCAACACCGGCCCTTGAAACTTAACCACCCTTTAGATAATGCTATGCTTTTTTACGATGCATTTACTCCACGCGGTGCGGATTTGCCCACATATAAAATCCTACTATTTCTGCCAACTCAATATCCAGCTTTAGGAGTATTACATTTGTCCAACTTTGTAACAGATTAGTAAGGTTAACTACATCAGCATTTTTTAGTTTAAATTTGACTCTCTTTTCTCTAAAACTGACCAACTAAACAGTTTTCCGACTGAAGGTATAATATTATAACCGAGGATTAAGATTATAATATTGAGATTGGAACGTACGGTAATTCAAAGAATTTTTAACTTGTTCTTAACCCAAATATGCTTACGCGCTTACTAGTTAAAAAACATTCCGGGTCTTCATATATTCTTTTATATGTTATAAATACTCGTATATATAATTGGCGCCCTTTTTGGGTATTTGGCCCAGCTCCTCCTCCTATTTGTGGTATGCGTTTTAATGTTATTCCACAAATGGGGGACCTATAGTTTTAAGCTGACTCCGAAGGACAGATATTTTTGATAACGAGCTTTTTCATGGCAAAAATACATTCGGGAATGTTGCCTGCCGAGAGGCGACCACTATTAGAATTAACTTTTTCTATCATTTTGGTGTTTCATGTATGTGGATTCGAACCTATGCACTTCCGAATGGTTACCGCACACCAATCCATTCGACTACGGCGGCCAGCCTTTCTTTTATACTGATAAAATATTGCAAAAGTGGAGAGAGCTTAAATAAAATATTTTGTCTATGCACTTTGTTTACCACTATATCCTGTAACATAAAAACAAATCGGTTTGCAAACTGAAACCACTATTAATGCAGTACTGAAAAAAGGGTAAATTGCATGGGTGGAAAACTTCTCGAAATAGTAAAAGACTTAAAGAAATGGTGACATAGGATAAGATCTGTTTTTTTGTTTTGTAATAATGAAATAAGTCGCCGTGGGCTAGTGTACATATATACGTCTGCATTAACTATGTAAAAAGGTATATGCTTGCAGTAAATTAATCCGCTAGGCAGCGCCCAATTCGGTTCTTATTATATCCCATATACATCTTTATTACTACATGAGAATAAGTATTTTTGTACAGAGAGGTTCTGATAGATTGCGTTAGGGTCGAGATATTTCAAAAAATTTTATTTGTTTTGTTCACACATTTGGACATAGCGCGTTTGTTTGTAAGTTGCCTAGAAACTTGGAAGAAACTGCTCTATACTTTGCAATTCACATCACTTTTGCAGACGATGTACATTGATGAGGTCTAAGGTATATCCCGCGTTGCTTAAATAAGTAGGCGTGATACTTCCTATACTAGGGTATACTAACTTTTGGCACAGCCTGCTCCATAAGACTCAGAAGTAAAAATTTCGGACACATGGTCTTCAAATTAAAGGAAACATAATGCCAATTGAAATCCATTTGCTGTTGTTCCATAAGACGCTCGTCACAAATAGTAGGCCACACACCCAAAAAAGGGTGTAATCGCCAATTATATATACGAGTAAATAATGCCAATTGGAATAGTGTATCCAGTTGAAGGAAAAGAAATTGTATTTGTTTTACTTACTAGTGTGTATTAAATATATTTCACAATCTTGTAACTGAAATCTAATTTACTTGGGTGTAGACAAAAATACATTAATGTAGTTACAAAAGAGTTAATCTCTTAATTTTTATTCAGCTTTTAAGCATAGAGAAATAATGACTTATTTAAGATAAGATCTAAAATGTTTTAATTAGGAGACGATACCTTTTTTTAAGCGGGGAAAAAAGAAGGTTTACAGAGACGACCAGAAAACACTATCAAGGACTGAATTATGTTGTTATATAAGATCAATCTTTATTAGATGAAAAAACTGATTTATCTGGATGTGTATGCTAAACGAAATGATATTCCAAGGGCAAAATATTTTCTGACTTATTTGGGTTAATTAAAATTTAGTTTGAAATGTAGTCTTATCATGAAAAAGGAAAAGAGAAAAATATACTAACCTCTCCTGTTTCTTTCCTTAGCGTGCCTCTCAGACCCACAATGATTTTTGATTAGCTTAAGATTGGTATAACCGCCATTTTCCACCGAAATTATAACATGAATGAAATGTTTTAGAGGGAGGTACTGGGTGTTTAAACGAGGTCAATACTCCCCAAAATCACAGTTTTATAAGTAGATGGCGCATTAATGGATATTAGAAATTAGAATTTTAAGTGAAAAAATATTTTTTTTTATGTTTGTTTTGTGTTCTGTTAGGAATTTCCAGAAATATATTTTAACTTCACTTTTGAGTACCATTTTCTCTGATTTTCGACTCTCCTAATAGAATTAAATGATATTTTTTAGAAAAAGTAGTGTACTTATCTTTCTCTTTTCTCCGCAGGATGGTGCTGATGATAAGATGGTTGGTTGGTTGGTTGAAGTGGTGAAGGAAAATTGTTTCCTTTTCCTCCGGTTGTTTACAACTGCGAAAGTGTAGGTTGGGAGGGATGCCCATTTTGGCTGCTTGTTCTCCGACAGACCAAAATCCAGTTATGACTGCCGTCAGTCTCCAGGCGTCTCGCCGTTTCATGTTTAACAATGTTGACGATTGTTTGAGGTTGTAGGTGGGCCATAATGTTCTGCTAATTTTGCATATTGTCTGGTCTCTCCATCTACCGTACAATCCGCGATTCGGAGGTAGCTTAGGGAAATTGTACTCTTGGCTGCACCTAATGTTATGAATACCGATTCTGCAAGAGCGTTATTTATGGCAGATTCCCCTCTTGCCAGTTCATCTCTTTTTTGTTCCCTTCAATATTCTGATGTCCCGGGACCCAGATTTAGGTTACTTTATGGTTTTCACTCAAGGTGGTAAGGCTATTCTTACTTTGGTCCACCAGCTAAGAGGTTGTTGTAGGCGAATCCAGTGTTGCAGGATTGCAGCTTGGCTATACGAAAGAATGGCGACATTGCCCTTAAAAGAGCAATCTGCGATTAGTCACCTACAATCCTCCCTAATTGCTAGTACGTCCGCCTGAAAGAAACTGCAGGCACTAGAAAGACGTATAGGTTTTTCAGTTTGAAGTCGATGAAAATATAAATCTGCTCCACTGCACCATTTTACAAGCATTTGTATGGACTGTAGTGGAGAAGTTGTTTAGCGAGAATCCCTTACTTCATTTCTCCTGAGAAGGAAAGATAGTGCCAAAATTTCTGCTGAATGTTACCGTCGTGGGGATATAATCAGTCCTCTTCGAGTTATACTGAGTGTGTCATTGTCTTTTTAGTGCTCCGATTTAATTCATATTCCGAATAATATTAGTTACATTAAAACATGTAATAGAGCAATTAATGGGTTCGCTAGACACTTTGACCTATAATAAAAAAAACATATTAAAATGGATGGCTATACATAATGGTCGTCCTTTAGCCGGCTGAATTTTCTGGAGGAAGAGACGGCTATAATAGAAATGCATAAAAATCGAGACTCTAATGCTTTAAAAAATCGTATTCGGCTGGCAAACTATATTGATAATCTTTTAATTTTATTATGTCTTTTAAATTACCGTTTGCTTTTAAAGACATATGTAGATAAGCGAATAAATCGTTGTATACAAACATAATGTTACCATCCTATTTAAAGCTATACTGCTCCATCCCTGCAATCAAACCTATTAGTTGTGAATTATTTTGTCACCAGTTTTCTTTGCGGCTCAACTAGTTCGTCTTCCATATTTTTCAATGCTAGCAACTGGTATTTTTAACAATTGTCAGTTTACGCTTCATCATCATACCTTTTAATAAACTACATAGTCAGCCTCTGCAACAGCATTATAACAGTTAGTGAAGCAGTTCATAAGGGGTTAAAAAGCAGTTGATTGACTTTACCAAGATTTGCATTCTTTTTCGATTCTTATTTTTACTCGCAGTAATATGTGGAAGAATTTTTGTTTTGCATTCACCTCCTGGCCACTTTGCAACTGGTGTAACTCTGATCACTCTCCAACTAGTCTAACTTCTTTCATCAAATACCCGTACATGAACTAGATTGTTTGTTGACTAGTTTGGTTTTCCACTGCAGGAATATTGCTAACAAATACCGAGTACTAACTCATTCGACTACTATTACAGCTACAGTTACTACGCACAAAGCTTCACATAAAAGTTGAAACGCATCTGCTGTTATTCATATACATTTTAACATACATACATAAATACATACGTGGATAAGTATAGTAGTAAGTTTTCGCTGGAGTGGTGATAGTATTTGCGTTTTTCTTAGTGTGGTGAAATTTCTCCACCACTTTATACGCGCGCGTGTTTTCGTGCGAATGAATGAAAGTATGGAATTATCCATCTCTCGATGTGGCCGCCGACCGACTCATTTTTTTTGCTTCTTTCTTTTTTTCTTATGTTGTTGTTGTAACTTTTGTTTCAACAACTCTACTCTGTGACTCGGTTGAATTGTAGGATATTGAATGTGTGGTTTATGCCAATTTTCTCTATTAGTTTGCTGCACTGATGGCAAGACTACTAACATCGTCGCCAGCAACAATATCTAAAGCCGCAGCTTCAATTTAAGTCAAGTTGCAGTAGTCAACTCTGGTAGTTATTACATGTGAGATTGCCATTGTTGTTGGTGGTAACAGCTTCTGCCGCTGCTGCTGTTGCTGTTGCTGCAATTACTGTGGAGATTAAACTCATCGACATAATGTAGCGACTAGAGTTTTGTTTGAAATTTTGCTCCACTTTGTGTGGCAATTCAATATCTGTTTGGCTGCGCATATGAATAGATGAATATTGCTACTAGATATGTGTGTGCGATTTATACATATGCAAGTATCTATTCGAATATGTTGGTATGTATCCGACGATGCTTTGTGTCGTGTTGCGTTACAATTCACATTACGATCCAATTGTTAGTGCTGCTGTTGATGCTACAACCGAACTGCTGGTTGGCAACTTTCATCGCCAACTCGGCAAAGAATTGCTTGTGATGAGCGTCGGCAAGCGTTGGTGCTTGTTGTTATTAGCTGTTGGCTGCTGGCTGTTCGCTGATAACTTGATAACTTAAAATCGTGCACAAAAGTGACAGAACAAGTGCAAGCTACCAGCAGTCTGATGTATGCGAAGCACCAGCAACATGGTTACTCACGCACACACACATACGTACAATTCAAATAAGGAATGCAACGATATTTCAAGTGCCATCAACTAAAAGAAAGTAAATGCAATACCGGCATGGCAGCAGTGCTTTACATTCATGTACAATGCGTCTATGTTACAAATAAGTAGGCAAAAGCAAAATTTGCGAACAGCTTTTGCTACAACAGGTGCCATATGCAAGTATGTATGCACGGGTATGTGTGTTAAGTCGTCACGGGCGGCCCTTCATTTTGGTTGCTTGTTGTTTCGTTTCGTTTGACTGCGCATTGCCGTTCGAAATTTAATTCAATAGAGCTCGAGCTGCTTATTACTGCAACATTTTTGTGCAGTCAAGTGTTGCAGTGATTTCTATGCGATGAAAAAAAACCAAATTGCCCGGTGGCGATGGTGGCGTTAATAGAGAAGTGTTGGTGTTGAGAAATCGAGCACACTTTTCTGAATATTTTTAATTAAATGTGGAAATCATTTTGCATGCAGAAGAAGTTCACCACAAATATAGAGTGCCCCGTTGAAAGCACCTATTTTGAAATTGGAGGTTATGCATGGAACATAATATTCGATAATATGATCGCCTTTGATGATATTTTGGCATTATGCCCCCTAAATTTCGTCAAAGCTACGCTAAATTGCGTTTTCACTTGAGAAATTATTAAACAAGTTCGGAGGTAATGTGATACTTTTCATTAAAAAAGGTAGTTATGATATAAAAATATAATTTAAAAATAGTAATTAAACAAAAATATTTGCAAACTTAAGTGGAGTATTACAGCGAAGCCAAGGCCAAGTATAAGTGTGCGTAGAATACCGGTGTTTTGTACTCGTTTTGATGCCAATTACAAATATGAAGGAACCAAAATTAATTTGAAAGAATAAATAAAGATTGGAAAATCTATAAATTAGGCTGCTTTTCAATTTAATCACAGTAGTGTGGGCATTCAAAAGTCTAAATTGTCACTGTGGGTCTTTCTAATATTTTCTACATTTCAACCATCACTATCTCTGATTCCTTATCCTTTTGAAATTCGAGGTATTTCTTTTCGAACTAACCATACGATGGAGTAAAATATGTATGGTGCTTTTTTTAATATTTATCTACATTTCTTTTAACTAAAATTCGTCTTCTTGAAGACACTGCAAATTTACCCAGTTTACTTGGAGGCAAAAATTATGTCAGATCACGTTATAGATTTGTAGAAAGGTTAAATATATGATACAAGAACTCGATTTCAGCATTTTCGAAAATTTTGATGGTTATAGATTAAATTAAATTCTTGGGTCTTCGAAATGTCGAAAACACGAGCTTAAAGCGGGCCCTTTCTGTGGCTGATGATTTTGATACTTGAAATTATAGTCGAACACCATCGTATAAGTATCCCGAAGAGAGTAGCCGAATGGAATAGTATTGCTGTCGCTAAAGAAATGAGACAGCGATTGGCTTTTGGCGAAGGCATCATTATGCGTGACGGGACATGGCTCTATGGATATTATGGAAATTAAAAATTTTTGGACAGGTTGACTGACGTGCTACAGTCCACTCCAATTACCTTCTGCCAGACCAAACCATAAATAAGGAATGTTATCTGAGCGTGCTGAAACGGCTGAGGGATAATAAACTTTGCAAGAGGCCGTAGTTGTGAATAAACAGGCTCAATTCAATTTCATCTTGTTCGTAACTGTGTGACCAATACCAAAACTATTACCTGGCTTGCCTTCTTGTGACTTTTTTCTGTTACTAAGATTCAAGTATATTTGCCGTTCGGAGTCGGCTTAAAACTGTAGGCCCCTCCATTTGTGGAACAACATCTAACGCGCACCACAAATAGGAGGAGGAGCTCGGCAAACACCCAAAAAGGGTTTCTCGCAAAGCTTCTCGAGACGATTGAACGATAAAGGGCATTTCGCAGAAGCAACTGAAAGTGATTCCAAAATCGGCCTAGGAAAAGTTTTATGAAGATTGAGGAAGAGTTGAAATAAGTGCATTGGTTAATATGGAGATTATTTTGGAAATAAAATAAATATAATCCAATAGAGATTATTTTCAATCAATACTTTTCAAACATAAGCACGTAAAATTTTTTTTTTTCATAAAGTACACATACATACAGACATAGCTAAACCAATTCAGCTAGACAAGCAGAATATTTTACGGCACTTAATGTGGGGTTTACCTCGCTTTGTTCCAAGCGTTACATATAACGTCAGAAACTAAGTAAAAAATGTAATAAAAATAAAGAAACCGGCGCATTTAGAAAACTAAAATAAATATTATTGTAAAACGTACGTTTTGTGATTTCCATATCACTTTTTTTAGCTGTTCAATTAAGGCAGAAAATCAATTAAAATTTACGGAAAGGATGAAAAACAAAAAATGCGCTTTAAGTGCAGGAAATATTCGCCACCGGATTAAATATTTCAGTCTGACATTTCCTACAAATCATATTGCTTTGTTTCATATCTCCTTCCATGTAATTATATACAAACGTATCTACATACATATGCACATATACATATGTAAAAGTTTACACATTTTCTTTTCTGCGTTGCAATTGAAAGTGCTAAATTACCAGTTGGTGGGCTGTTCGCTTGGCTGGTTATATTGTTGTTTGTTAAAACGTTTCTTTTTTGCATTCTTTAGTGGCGGCTGGTGCACACTCACTACAGACATATCACAAATACAGAGACTTTGTAAAAAGCACCAAGGTAAATAATTGAATGGTAGCTGTATTGGTAGCGCGAAAATGCGCCAGGCACTTACAGTCAGACCAACAACGCCTTCGACTTGATCGTCGCCAATACCGACGTGTCTGTCTTATTGTAATTTAATAATAAAAATGAAAACCACTTTCTTCGCATGCCTGATAAACGATCCGAGGAAAACCTGAGCACAACAGCGCCACTGTCACTAGCTACATACATTGTTGTTGCTGCAGTTGATTCGCTGCATGCGCATCTGGTGCACAACGACCGACAGAAGCAACTACATATCCATATTAACGCATATATGCACACATAGAAATATATAAAAATAGTGGCAGTAATAATTTTCAATGCCCAAGCGCAAAACAGCAAGAATAAAACAACAGTCACAGCAGAAAATCAGCAGGCAACTACAGCCGGTTGCAAACTTGCCTCACATACAAACGCTCATACATATGTATGTAAATGCTGGTACTGCTCACATAGGCACATACTGTGTGTGTTGATGCCTCGAAGTTGGCGTCGTCCAAGAAACTAAACCAACAACAAAAATTGGGTCAATAATTAGTGCGCTGCAATGCAGTTGCATGTTATTGTTTGTGTTGCTTTTCACATGCAACGAATGTAAAAATAACGGCAATTGCCAACCGCCACCAAGCTGCCGCTTAAGACACCGCAATACTCTACCGGTTTTTGTGATGTGGCTACTTCTCTGTTGTTGCTGCTGGTGCTGGTTAACGAAGCATTGCAACTTGCCCACAGCCCCGACAATCGGCAGTGTCGGGCAGTGACTACCAACATCAGAGGATATTCAGCAAATAAAAAAGGCAATCAATATAGTTTGCACTTGGGAAAAAAGAAACAACAGCTAAAAGAGATGCACTGAAATTTAATGCCATGGCAGTTTGGCTCCGAATGGCAGAAGTCGTTGTGGAAGTGCAACGAGCCCTTGAGTTTTTACTTTCATTTCTCTGTGAACCGGTTTTGGGTTCGTTAGCATTACCACGAATGGCAACAATAACAACTGTGGCGAAGCTGCTATAGAAACAGAAAGTATTGTCCGCAGAAGGTGAAGTGATTGCCTTTTATCAGGTTGTTTCTTTTACTATAACTACCGTTATTGTTATGTTGGTGTAGTGTTGGCTCAATTGACTATTTTTACTTTTCGTAATTTTTTAAGGTAAAGGTAAAATGTGAACGAACACTACATAAATGGCCAGGCAAGTTGCTCGTTTAAGTATTTTGTTTAATAGGAAAGGGAACTTTAATTAATGAATATCAATAGTTTTTAACGGTTTTTTGTTCCTGCTTAAGCGATAGACCTCGTTTACTTTAATCTTCCCTAGAATACTTTATATTATGTAAATAATGTCAATGTCGTAGGAATGCAGAAATTTGCATGTACGTGTCAGAATGGACAAAAATGATATAAAATAAATTAAAACACACTACAACAACATAAAATATACTATAATGCAAAATATAGTAAAATTAAATAAAATATATATATATGTATATTTCAAATTTATATATTTATTTAAATGGGAAGCAATTGCAATTAACTCTTCCACTTACATATTAAAGCACTTGAAATAAAATAACATAAATAAAATAAAATACAAGAGATACGGCCAAGTTGCAAAATTTATTCACATCCAAATACTAAAACACCTGAAAATAAGAGACACCGTGGAGTAATATTACAACTATAACCCTGAACTGACGAAGATGTCAACTGCAGGCTAAACAAAGCAAACCTCCAGGCGTACTAAACTACGAATATTCGGCTCATGCATGGAGTCCGTATTGTTGTACGGAAGCGAAATATGGTTGGTCTCTAACACCATCACATAGAGGCTACAATCCTTCATCAACAAATGCCTCCGCATCATCTGCAGAATATTCTGGCCAAACACCATCAGTAACGACGCACTGTGGAGATTAATGAACGAGCAACCCATCCTTAGGCAAATCAAGCAGAAAGGGCGATGGACAGGTCACACATTGAGAAAACCACCAGATAGCATCACGAGAATGCCACTGGACTGGAATCCGCAAGGGAGCAGAGGTCGACCAAAAAACACTTGGAGAAAGTCGATGCTGCGCGAGCTTGCAGATGTTGACATCTCATGGGAAGGTGGGAAAATAACAGCACAGAACCGTGTACGATGGAAGAGTCTTGAGAGCCTTGTCGAGGCCCTGCACTGCCGAGAGGAGTGAACAAGGAAAAAAAACCCTGAGCAAATAATTGAAAACACTGAATATAAAATATATTGGGATAGGTTCATCCTAATTCCCACTTTACCAAACACAATAATACCGATAGATAATATACATTATTTTTATGGAAAAGCTTAATTAAAAAGCACAAATAATTTTGCTGTAACGTACGACATAAACATTATCGAAACAATCAACAAGAAGAAAGCAAAACATGTGCCGCTAGCTCTATTCTTTAAACAATACACAGTATACAGGAAATTAAAATAATACCACTTCTAATAGGCTCAATCGGAACAGTACCTAAACACAGTAGAAGCTATGCCTGAACTAAACCTAGATCCTAAAATGATCACGCACATGCACAAAGCATCTCTCATAAGAGCAGCATCGTTCATACGTGAGACTATAGGATAGTTAATGGCTAGATGGCGAAAAATAACGACAACTAATGACATCAGAGCGCAACAGAGCCTTGATCTTCGGACCCGGGTGCAGGAACTCCAACAATTAGCTGTGAATGTCGAATTCTGATAAAATAAAAAAAGGAATCTAGTAAGGAAGTGCTAAATTCGATTCTCACTGAACTCTGTAGATCCGCCCACATTTTGGTAAAGTTTAATTTGGGCTTGCTGGAATCACATAAACTAATAGACATAGGCGATACACTAGCAATTTTTCAAAAATTTTCTTCCAACGTATTTATCTTTTTTTGAGTGCATCATTAGTGCCAAATGTGAGTAAATTTGCTTTATTTTTAACAGAGATATAATTTTTTTTTGTTTTTAAAATTCCAGTTATATGGGAGGTGGGCATGGTTATTGCCCTATGTCTCATTATTTCCTATGTTCAATAACAACTACCATGCACCACGTTTCGTTGGAATACATATAATATTGTATTATATATTAATTTTTGTGCGTGTTAGCGTGCGCACGGATAGAGAGATAGACAGGCATGGATAAATCGTCTCCTCTCACCAAGCTGAGCCTTTTTATATATAATACATGTCTATATCTATCTCCACTCCATTATGCTGTTGTTGCGGGTGTTTTTTTAGCTGCATGAGAACTATTGATATCGATAACTATCGTTTGATAGCTAAGAATGGTAAACAGTGTTGGCATCTCTGTTCAGTAAGCTTTGACAAGTCATATGAATAGTTTAACGCTAAAACAACGATTCCGAATTGGGAAAGTTTACTTTGAAAAAATAAATAAATAAATCTGTTCGCGAAGTTCGTAGGGCGAGATGTTAAAGAAGATGCTGAAATATCGATTCGACGTCGTTCTCAACTTGTTGGCATTTGCCTTTGGACGACGTGGAAAATTTTACATAAGTTTCCTATACAGCTCGTGCATGAGTTGAAGCCAAATGACCATCCTTTGCCTCGCATTTTTGCTGATTGGGCTCATTTAGATTTACTATTCAGATTTATTGTAAAAAATAGTCAAAAATTGAACTGTTCGAATGCACCACGGCGCGGGTATATACCATATATCATATTGAATTAAAAAAATAAATGCCATGGAATTAACCACCAGATTATAAAAATTTATCACAACAATATTTCTGTATTATTATTTTAAATTTTCAAGCTCTTATAAAAACACCCGATACATGCATGCTTTATGTGAACATACTTATAAGTATAACACCCTCGTGCACAAATGCTCGTGGTAATACAAATAGAAATATAAACACAACTAAAATAATCTTAGAATGCGGCTATTGGATTTGATATTAACATCTTTCATCTAAAATTACAATTAATCTCATTAGTCATGAAACACAACATTATACATATTTTTATGCCTATGCGAATCCCGAATGTATGTACACGAACGAATCATATAAATCCCCCTTTTTATAAACTTTTCGCCAAGTGATGATAAATTGTTAGAAATTGTTGCTTCAAAACTACTTCTCAGGCAACTAACTTTCTGGATTCGAATCACCAGCTTTAATACCATATGTTAAGGTTTTAAACTTAATTTTCGCATCACCCACAATTTGGGTTCTCACCCTATTCCTTTCACTTCGCTATCATCTTCATCACTCAAATTTCTTCTCATCGTTTATTTCGCTCTTTGCTCTTTTACACTTTTGTTGTTATCACTTACTCATCGTCATTTATATGCGCAGAATTTAGTACATCTGCATTGCCAACAACATCATACGCACATCGATACATATGTATACCAAAAAATACATAAAGCTCCCGTCGCATCGTCTTCGCGTGATTTGCCCTCCACCTCACACATCAATAAAGGGATAGCGGTGCTGAAAATCAATATAAAAGGACCAGCCTTTGACCCAAAGGACCCACTTTTGATACAGTTTCGTCTTCGATTTCCATCACAGCTCCCCCGGTATCGGTAATTAATCAATTAATCGTAAATTACTTCATCGCCCTTTTTTTTGTTTCGGATCTAAATAATTTACGTTTATGAAATAAAGATTTGTTTTTCAATCTAATTTCTTTGCTTTAATTTGCGGATTTAATTAAGTCAATTGGGTTGGCCTGTCATCACCCACCATAGCTGAATCGAAATTTAAGTGTTCGGAATTGCGAAGTTTGGAGCGCGAGGAACGCGAATATTTCCTAATTAAACTTTGGCTGGCTAGTATTTCGTAACATAATATTTGGCACGGCCGTTTTCTTTGCTTAAAGGATATAAAAGCCTGCAGTTGAATTATAATTCTCACATTGTAAAATTGTGATATGGTTATTATTATAGGTAATTTAAAAGGTGTCAGCACACTAGCACACTGAGGCTTCTTTAAATATTTTGTATTTGAAGCTAATTTTTTAACTTCTGCTTTAAAGATAAAACTAACACAAACGAACAAAATTTAGTATTAGAAAAGTTGCAAACTTACTACGGGTATGTGAATGAAAAGGTATTCATAAGGCAAGTATTTTTCACTTTTTAATTCAAAAAATTTCTTAAGCAGTTTAAATATTTTTTGGATGCCGGTGTTTTAAATAACTTTCCTTTGATACTGCATACTTAATCAACTTTAATTTTAATACAATGGTGGCAACCCTATTAAAAATATTTGTTGGAGACTGTGTTTTTAAATATTTTTTGTTTCAGACCTTTGCTGCATAATTCATAAATTGATTTTAAAAATTCTACACGTGACAATCCTATTAAAATATTTGTTGGATTATTGTGTTTTTTGTTTGAGACCCTCACTACCTAATTCATTATTTAATAAATTAATTAGAAAAAGCAGAAGACAATCCTTTCTAAAAATAAAGGGACTTCCAATAAGAGGTGTTATTTTGATATTCAAAGAAAAATTATATTTTTTAATATAAATGATCGGATGTTTATTTCATTATAAAGAGGAAGGCATGCCGCTAATAGTGGAAAATAACATCAGGCAAATAACTACCACGACCACGCTTGCAGGACAATATCTTTTTCATGAAATTCTCCATAACCGAATTGCAAAGTGGCTGCCCTATGTCCTCAATAGCCTCACGAACTCCATCTTTGAGGTCTTGAATCGACCCTGGGCTGTTGGTTGTGGGCGTAGACCTTCTCTTTCACGTGGCCCCAAAGAAAAAAGTCACGAGGTGTTAAATCACAACATCTCGGTGGCCAATTGTAATCACCTCTTCGAGATATAACACAGTCCGGAAACTTTTCCCATAAAAGATCAATGGTTTTGTTGCTTGTGGGGCACGTAGCGCCGTCTGTTGAAAATAAACGTTATCCAGATCAATACCATCCAATTCCGGCGTTAGTCATCTCTCGATAGCGCAATCCATTCATTAATAACACTTGTTATTGGAAAACCCTTTATATCTCGGATTACTGTGTTTTTAAATAAAGTTCCTTTGATGCTGCATACTGATTAAGTTTAATATTTAGGAATAAAGATGGCAACCCTATTAAAAATATTTCTTTGATTTCTGTATTTTTAAACATCTTTCGTTGAATATTCTTACATACTTAATTAATTTTTAAGAAATACGTCGAATCTCTGAGTCTCATTAAGGCCAAGTACACATATCAGACCCTTTACGATTTTCCAGTTAAGCTGATAAAAGCTGTTAGCATAGTTAGCATATTAACAATTGAAGCACAAAATAGGCAATTTTTTCCCCTAATTATAAATAATTGAGGAACCATTTACTTAATAGTTTCGCTTCGTCAGCCATTTTAAATACAATATAATGAAACAGCCTTCGCATGCGAGTATGTGAATGAAAAGGTATTCATAAGGCAAGTATTTTTCACTTTCCCTATCGAAACAAATGACCTACACCGATATTTAAATTGGTCTACGCACTCCCGCCAGCAGCGCATATCACATCCCATCGGGGGTCTGTGCATGCATAAATAGGTATGCATACGTATGAATGCACTAATTCATACATACTCGCATGTGTGTGTGTGTAAATCGAAAGGCAGTAAAAGTTGATTTTTGGCGCAGCGGAAATTCGCTGGCTGTATTGAAAGCCCATTCGCTTTTCATCACCAGCGTAAAGCAGGTCCTAAGTCGTCTGCTATATATTTACATATGCATTTGTGTACACATGGGCTGGCACCTGTTGCATGTACAATATTTAAAATTTTACTTGTTTACATATTCATTTTTCATGACAATGTTGTACTAATTGTTAGTTGGCGTTGTCGTTGACAAAACTAGAGCAAAGAAAATTAATTGTTGCCATGTCTATTTTACATAATTCAAATGCTTATCGGGAGACATAAGCGCTAGCTTCTATGGCGGTCTATACTATATACACGTACATATATTATATACATACATGTGCACATATGAATGGTGCTTTCCATCGCAGTCACAGTTACGCCAGTGCTATCAGTCGCCAGCGGCTGAACAATAACAATTGTTTAAAGTCGCTGGTGCCTCATATACCCTGCGGTTGCATTGCTTTGCTTGCTAACATAGTTGACGACGTTGATGGAACAGTTGATAGCGCGTTAGGCGCTCGCTTAGTTAATGGTCGAAATGCCAGCTATGCTGCGTTGCTTTGGCCTTCGCTTTGGTGCGAAAACGAGTTTGCACCGCTTGTGGGTCTCTACTGGTAGTGAATGCAAAAATCACTGGCAATTAGTAAGAAAGTTTTCAACTATATTTGCTATTAAAATGTTGTAAATTTCCAAAATAAGTTGACTGACTGGCCGGCTGTTGGCCTATCTAACTAACTGTCTGGCTAACGCTGCATAAGCAGCAGTGGCATTTCGATGCATTGTGTTTAACTGCTTACAACATTTATATCTAAAAAAATATATCTACTCGTAAATACGATACGTGTGAGCACGTAGATGAAGATAGAGATATGAAAAAGTTACACACACACTTCTGTAGTTATCAAAAATGTTTTAAATTACTTTCACGAGTTATTAAAAATTAAATACTTACACTTGCACAGGTGCAGCGAAAATGATTTAATTGCCATAGTGATTTTTATGCAGCACAACTTTTCAACCAAATAATGTAAGAGTAAACGCGTCTGTAGAGGGGTCATGAGGTCAAAATATCGAAAATCATTTATAAAATGTATCTTACTCTACGAAATTGAAAGCCTATGGCCATCAATAACATTTATATATAGAAAGTAGTTATTTATCTATATGCAACCTGTTCACACTTTCATATGTTACTACCTATTTGCACTTGAGCTAGATTTCCTGAAAAGGAACGCCGATTTTTCATGAAATCATGAAAATTATAAATAAATGCACTTTTGAACCACCAGAGTAATTTCAAACTTAAATTTTTCATAATGGAGTAGATAGTACAATTAAATATAAATATGAACAAGAAGATAACAAAGTAAATATTTTCGCAACTTTTTAGATAATTCGTGTTCCATTGATACCCATAATTCATATGACTTTTCAAAAAACCTGGTTTTTCATTCTGGTGTTTTTCAGTTGCAGGATACCTAAAGACAAGTGCAAAACGGTGGAAACACTATATAAGCTAACTTGCATGTTTGCGTCTCGATTTTTATTTATAAGTAGTTAATCCGAACAAGCAAATAACAAAACAACAATAACAACTGGTCATACTTAATAGTTTTCTAATCTAATCTAATTGATTATAATTTTTGTACTGGTGCTTCAGAAATTCTATGGAGAAAAAATTAAATAGTTTGCAGTAACGCACCAAGTGCCCAAAGCTCTGTGTAGTCAAGCTTATGGGCAGGTTTGCGTCTTAAGTCTTTCGTTGAACATAAATAATTTATACAGTGTGACGTTTCGTTTTTAACCTTCCAGTTTCTTTGATGTTCTGTAATTATTGGTTTTAGATAATAGTAAAGGAATTTTGTGCCGATATACAATATTTACCTAATATGATGCAGTAATCTTAGTAGATAGATTAAAATATATTTCATATTCTTATATCATGTCACTAATCCTCAGTATCCAAGGCAGTTAAGATTATTTTTTGAAGGCTTGTTTGCTGTATTTCTTAAGGTAGCAGGATCGGCTACGCTCTGGCTCTGAAAGTATTTTATGCGGTACCAGCTGGTGGTAGCAGAGGAAGAGGATAGCCTCCTCTGCGTTGGAAAGATCAGGTGGAGAAGGACTTGGCTTCACTTGGTGTGTCCAACTGGCGCCGGTTAGTACGCCGGTTAGTCGCGTCAATTAAGAATAAGCAAAAGAAGAAGAAGAGCAGGATCGGCTAAATAGTTCTTGATTAAAATACATCTACATTCAATCAGGACTGGAAATTTATGCATAAATAACCGATATTGGCTCAGTAAACAGACCTGATGCGATCGCAAATCAACCCTCTCTAAAAGGGTTACGGACTTCCTGCTCAAGGGGTAATCAAAAAGTCTCCAAACGCACTGAAATACTTATCGCGGTTTGGACATGAATTAACTAATCGGACATGGATAATCGAGAGGAGATGGAGCGGGAAACAGATTGGAGTTTTCAGTGACAGTCAGGCTGCACTGAACCCTGGAGAACGCGAAGCAAACCTCAAAGATTGTTCAAGAATGTATGAAGAGGCTTAATTCTGTAGCAAGACAAAACAGGCTTGTACTTATATGGGTTCCAGGACACTCCGGTGTTTAAGGAAACGAAACTGCCGATGAATTGGCCAACCGTTGATCAGCGGTTCCCCCACAAGGACCAGAGCCAATAATCGGAATCAGTTCCGTAGGAATAATGAATTGGATCAGCGATTATGTAGGCAATCTACATAAAGAGCGATGGTCCGGTCTAGAACACTGCAGAACTGCAAAGTGTTTTGTGACAAGTTCGAACAGAAAACTGCCAAACTTTCTACTAAAACTTAGAAGTAAAGACGTTCGGTTGATGATCGGTATCATTACAGGACACAACCCATGGGGTTAGCATATGATCACCAATGGAATCATTGAGGACCCGATGTGCCTGTCATGCTTGGAGGAGGCGGATAGCACTGAGCCCTTTCTCTGTGAGTGTCCTGCCTTTGCTAGAGCACGGCTACGAGTTTTGGATTCCGATGTCAGGAGAATGAGTAATATTCGTTCTCTAAAACTGGAGGATATTTACAGATTTGTCAAGGAATCTGGAAAATTCTCACAGGACTAACTATCTCTATCTCTGTCTCTATTCTTTCCTATCTCTTTCTCTGATACTTTTCTCCTTCCCTCCTTGACTATCTCTACCCCCTTTCCAGAGTTTTAAATACAATGGGCTTTTTGGCCTGAGTGTTTTAGGAGCCACCAAATCTCCGGGTGCTCCTTGGCTCGACCTCTTCAAATTTCAATTTTCAATTTCAACTAAGATCATGAAATGGTTCCGGTCCTGGAAGAACAGCTGAAGCACTTTTTCTTTGCTAAGTCATCGGCCATTTCATATCCTCTGATCCCAATGCACTGATATACTCAACAAATAATTTCTGTGTTTCCCTCTTCAACAGTTGATAGGAAGCTCCCTTTAATGCTGGAAAATACTTCAATAGTAGCGCCTTTCTAATATTTTGCACAGCTTATGTAGCCTACAACATGCTAGGTCCACATATACTTGTATTCGTCCACTTGTCTGCTTCTGATCCATCTGTGTGCCAACGTGCATATTTATGATCAAGGATTGAGACCACATTTTTCCAGCCTCACGAATTGTTATATTACGAGCACGTATTAGGAAGGTCAATCACTGCACCTCGGTGTTTTGTAATTTTCTAATTTTTTTAATTTTTTATGGTTATTCTTAGCACAAATCTCTCGAAACCAAAAGTTAATGTCTCATACCACAAGAACACATACCAACAACTTCAACGCAAATAACCATTAAATACTTGGAAATAAACACATACAATGACAAAACCTTCTGAAAGTCACAATTGACTAATAAAGCTAAGCAACAAGGCATAAACAAAATCAAACACACATTCCACAATTATCTACCAAAATACCAATTTCACTTTCACAACAAATAAATACCGCAAAACCATACATCATTACTCGTTTATACTGGCATGAAACATACCGACATTTATTACTTCTAAAATACATTCAAAAGTTATGTTGTAGTTGTATTTACATGTCAAAGCAACGTACGATCACACTACCAGATTACCAGCCTTGCTAAAAAATTCCTAAACATCGATCAACAATGGCTGATAACTTTATAATGACGCGAATATGTAAGAAAAAAGACAAAGGCATGACAAATAAAAGTTAAGAAAAAAATTAAAAACAACAAAAAACATTGCTAGTATGAATTCGAAAGTAAATAACAACAATATCTAGTAGTAATATGTAGTACCAAAAAAAAAGAAGAAAATTACAACAATAACAATTAACTGACTTTGACCAAAATTGGATTGGCATCGATTGACTGGCTCACTGGCTCTTTTGCCTCTGTTTGCATTTGATCTCTGTGCATACCTATATATGTATGTTTGTAATGCAACCATGTATGCATGTATATACGAGGTATAATGACATCAAGTGGCACGTTCGCGCAGACAGTAACTGTCTTTTATTGTTAGCACAATACATGCAAGATAAATCCAATGGTGCTACACTTCGTTTCCACCATATCCAGCCGCTATAATCAAGCGCGATTGCGACGTCAGCAAAAATGTGAAGCTGGTTTGTTGGTTGGTGGTAAATGTTGTCGCTGCAGTTATTATTGTTGTATATAAGAGAAATTTTGGAATGCTTACAAAAATGTGTATACATTTTATGTACATACATTTAATTCTATATATGCAAATACTCAAGAATTAAAAACGCGCATAAAATTTAAATAAACAAAATATTAGAGGCAATGTTTTATATTCGCGTTCTGAATATCTAAGTTGCGATCCCAATTGACAGTCATAATGCAAGGCAAACAAAGTGTATAAAACCTACAATATAAAAATTAGTAAAAAAAATCATTGCTTTAGGCAGAGATTTCGCCGCCTATCCGGCAGCAGGTGCATGCTATAAAAAGAAACTTCTCTTCTCTTTGATTTTTCTTTCGCCAGAGTTGCTTAATTGTAAATTCACAGTGCTTTTAAAAGTCTGTAAACGTTTTTACGAAAACGAAAAGGCGCTAGAGGCGAATATTATTTGCTTCTTTGAAATAATTAGCGAATTTACGCACCTTAGTGAAATTAGCTGGAAACAAAAAAATCAAAAATTAAACAAAAGCAAAAACACCAAAAATGATGAGAAAAATATTTTTAAATAAAGATAAAAAGAAAAAAAGAAAGTAAGAGTAAATACCACTAATGATAAAACGGACTAATTTTGGTAATGCCCCTCCATTGCGTTTAATTGCTTTCGAAAATGGAAATTATTTTTGACACAATTGGGGTAGGACAAAAATTTACAAGTAATTTAAGAGCGAACGTACATAATTTTATCTTTTAAGATAAAAAGCGAATATCAAACATTAAATCTATGAATCAAATTTAAGCCAATGCACCGTATATATTTGCGTATGTACACTTGTGCCTACATAATTAAGTCACGTTATCTCTTTACAATAGTCGTAATATTCTTCATATTAAATTTGTTTCCTAATTTTTTTATAAAAATATAGTTCATTGTATAACAAAAACTTCATAAATAAAGTTCCAAACACTGGGACTCTCTATTTCCCATACAGCAGTGGTCTAAAGCTTACCAATCTTCCAATTTTGGCTAATTGTAGAAAAACTCTGGAAATAATATTTAAAGTTTGAAAAATAGAAGCTCGACCGGCATGACTTAGAGACTAACAAACTGCATTATATGAGCTTATAATATCTATTATCAAATGTTTTCAATAAAATGGACAGTCAACGCCATTACCTATAATTGCTTCACACCTTCAATTCATACTTTGTGTTAAATTATGCGCTAGTTTTAGGGGTAATCGGCTCCAAATCAGATAAATTTGCCTTGATAACTGTTTGATCGTCCATATTTGTTTTTCTTTGAGGTTTTGATTAAATATTGCTGAAACATTTTCAATAGCAGACGTCTGCGTAGGTTTTCTCAATTTACTCGGAATTTTAGGTCTTCTGCACATAAACGCCCTAGAATTATGTCTTTGATTACATTAACACCTCTTTCCTTAAAACTGCTGCGGCTTCACGCAATGATGAGTTCTGCTTTGTACTAAAACTATCAAAATCTTCTGATCTTGCTTTGGACAACATTTTTTTTACCTCATCCGGGGAAGTCGACAGCGTTTCTAACTTCGGTATAAAGTTGCACCCATTCATTTATGAACGTCTTCGACTTCTTGAGGTTCGATGACTGTACAAGCGGTCAAGTTTAATAAAGCACGCCAGTCGTTTCTTTCTAGTACTAACCAGCGCCAGTTGGATACACCTAAGGAAGCCAAGTTCTTCTTCATTTAAGGAGGAGACCTTCCTCTTCTTCCTATCTATCATTTTGCTCCTCTACCTTCACTAGTTACCGCTTCAGATACTTTCAGAACTGGAGCGTTTATCTCCACTCGGATGATGTGCCTTAGCCATCGGTACCTTTGGATCTTTCTGCGCTGCACTATGTCTATTTCGTCCTAAAGCTCACACAGCTCATTGTTTCATCGCCTGTGGTACTCGCCATCGCCAAGGTGCAAAAGTCCAAAATCTTCGGCAAAAAGTTCTCATAAGTAATCATCGAAAATCATTTCGACAATGATTCCGTGTAGGCTACAACCTTTCAACTATTAGCCAAATTTTTATATCTTATGTACCTATTGCTATAAAGATTATTGGGAAATGGAATGATGTAAATTTATAAAATATAGAAAATTATAATTTGATGAAAATTTTTAACAGTCATTTCTAAGAATAGGATGAATAATTTTTCACATCTGAATATATTTTCTGAAGCCTCAACATAGGACCAAGTGTTGCCATCCTTTACCGTGTCTTCTCCTGCTTTGTATCGGTTTTAGTTCCAATCGGTACAGTTAATATTTCATCTGGTTTCAGCAGCTCATTGCACCTGAATATGTTGTCTATAGTTTGTTATTTTAGGTTCATAGCGAGCACCGAACACGGTAGCCATTGAATGGGAGTCACGCATAAGCCCACTTTTTTGACAATATTTTAGAAAAAATGCAAATATTTTATGGGGTATATTTTTATAAATTACATAGATTTCATTTACAAAGTGAAAACAATAAACGCATGACAACAGCAAAGAAAAAATGATTTTCTCTCTGGCTCAAAGATCCGGATTGGCCACATCACATCGCCGCAGATGAACTGTTAATAGCAATAAAAAAATTCAACAATGAGTGCGACCAAAGAATACGTGAATGTGAATTGTGGCTGGTTGTCTTCATATATTTTATCGCATTAGTATTGCTTCCAGCATGCGCACTATGGCTCGTTGGACACTGAGTATAACTCTAATAATAAATCAGTTAAAGAAATTATTGAATCGCACTTGATACTGGTTCACCTAGTTTCAATCGAACGGCGCCTGCTGTGCATTGTATCCACTTTACTGATTGATGCGCTAAACATTTGTTGGCAGATTTAGAGACAGTCAATGAGGTAAAAATGCAGCAGTAAGTCAGTCAGTCAAGCGGGCCGATATTAAATCAATCAGTCCCCTAGTTCCCTTCAGATACATACATACATACCTGTATAGATGAAAATTAGTAATCGCAAAATTTGAATTCTTTGGAAATTAATAGAAAAATTATTAGGTATTTCACAGCTGACACTACGCTCCAACCGAAGTTAAAGGAAATTATATATATGTATTTATAATATGTAGACACCCCCTATTCACAAGTACACAAAAGTACTCACAATGTTTACTGAAAGCCTTTGTTTGTTGTTCTTAAACAACTGTATTGAAAAATGTTGTTGAAATGCTTAGAGTATGCAAAGATTTCTAGTGCAAATTCAAAAATAAGGTATATTGCACATTACAACAAGCGCTTGAATTAATGCGAAATTTTAACTGTGAAAATACTTTTGATTATGGCTGTATATCATATCTTTCATTAACGATTTTATTTATACTATGAATACGACTGTAAGTATAACGCATATAAGAAAAACCAAAAACTATTTAAAATGCGTTTGCCGTTCAAGTACATTTTTTGCTACAATGTCTCATCGATGTAAAGGATATTCATTTGTAAAATCATCGCGTTCGTCTACTGAAGCAATAAATATTAGTTCTTAGGCCTGGTAATAATGCAATTAATGATTTCATGCTTCTTTGATATCCTAAATTATCCAGTCAAGCATTAAACAAGAATATTATTAACCCGCTTGTGCGTAGAAGGCATTTAAATTTATAGACAGCTGAGAAATAAGCGTAAAAATTGCAACCAATTCGCCTGGCAGTTTTGTTAATTAACTAAAGGCTACAGCAGACAAAATAAAAAAATACAACACTAAACTGCATAAATAGTACTAGAAAATTGGTTTTACAGCTACGAAAGCAAAATCAAGCAACAAGTCGCCTACTCCACGCATGAAAACCAAACTAACTATACACGGATAGTCTATGTATATAAACATAGCCATACACACATATTTCTTATATGTATGAGTTCAAAAGAAAACTAAGAAAATTGCTACAGCAAATAAAGTGAACTGAAGTGAGCAAAACTAAAAGCTTGAGAAACCCCAAAGACTTAAGAAAGCAACTTGTGATGAGAAAATTCACTTTGTTTTTTGAGTGTGTTGGTGTTGTGTGCATTGCGGTGAATGTTGCAAGTAGTTAACTTGTTAATGATTGCACATTTAGGTGAATAGTGATTTCAAAGTCTATTTGCCTAAATGTTGTAGCTGTTGATGTTAAATTTAAAGCAGCGCGAAATTTAAACTACGTGCCATATTTTTCCCAGCTGACTGTAGCAATTCAAATCAATATATGAACAAAAATGTTGTATATAAAATTGCTTGTTAATGGAACAAAGTGAAAGTTTCCATGCATGCAAATTTGTTAAAAACTTAAAAAGTTTACCGGTGCTAAATGCAGAAAGTAATGAAAAAACGTGATTAAAATAAAAGAAAAAAATATGTTGAAATAAAATCAATATATTTATACTGAACAAAAAAAAAGTTACCAAAATAAAATAGAATAAAATAAAGTATTAGCCGAAGGTCTTAGTAGCCAATGCTTGTGCCTTTTTTTCTTCCCTTTTAAGTGAAATAATTATTTATAATTATAAAATTATAAATTTAAAAAAAAATAAGGTACGTTTAAAATAAAAATAAGGTATAAAATCATAAATACAAAGACACTAAACTAAAGTTAAATGTAGTGAAGTAAAAGGCAATAAAAAAATTAAATATTGTAAAATAAAAATAAATGAAATTGTAAAATAAAAATAAAATTAAATTAATTGAAATAATTAAAAAAATGTAAAACGATTGTTCGCGCTTAATATGCGCTTTACAATTAGACCTGGTCAAAGTCTTGTTTGGTAGCACTATTTGCATGCTATCAACAACCTTTCTACTTCCCTTCATTAAATGGAATCAAAGTAAGTGGATATGCCTTTACCCTCAACAGTCAGCGTTTTATTCCGCAATCTTCAATCCGCAACCACTATATTCCCACGTATTTTGGTTCTGCGATCCAGATATCGCGTTATAATTTTATGCATTTTACCAAAACCCATGTTATTTACATATTATAAAATTCCCCCGAAACGCAAAATGTCATCGCTCAAAATTCGCGACTCCGCATTAAGCGCCATCAAGAGCCGCAAACAAGCGAACCCACTGACGTAGTTGTTATATGTACGTAAATCCAATTATTGGTGGAACAATGGTGCCTCCTTTGTGTAGCTCAGCAACAGGTGAATGTGTCTGGTGGCAACGAAAGTGCAACCGTGCATTCAAAGTGGGGATTGGTATGATATTTTCAAGGCGAGTTTCAAACGCCTTACCTTAGAGAACAA
The DNA here is from genome assembly GCA_037575425.1 of Anastrepha fraterculus. Classification (NCBI taxonomy): domain Eukaryota; kingdom Metazoa; phylum Arthropoda; class Insecta; order Diptera; family Tephritidae; genus Anastrepha; species Anastrepha fraterculus. The sequence continues at coordinate 22,455 of JAYXIM010023382.1, read as the reverse complement.
ACAACCTCTTTGAAATTACGCCTATTGGAAACTACGCCGAGTCTTAAGCTGCAATGGCTATCGAATGGCCAATATCTTCCCAAAAGCGTTTCTTCATAACCGTCTAAGCGTGCTTAACCTAACTTGGCAGCATATTTTGAGAAGTACGAGCACTTAGCTACCCAGATAAATTATAAAATGACTGACTTATCCACTCGCGAGATTGGCATATGAGACCAGCAAGCAATGGGAGTTATCATATGTGACTGAAAATTCACCGTGAATTTCTCGAACTCGAGCATGTTCTTTGGAGTGGGAGCCAGTGGTTTCCGTAAATAAACGTTCTCCACTCAACTTGTAGTTAAAGTTTACACGAACTGCGGTTATGAGCAGAAGATTTATATCGGTCCAAAGTTCAGTCAACTCGACTCAAAATCTGATCTAACCGCAGTCAAAACACAAGTTTCCTGTTTAAACTGTCTTAGTAAGGGGCACTTGATCGCAAAATATCGTATATGTCATCGTGTCGCATTTGCCAATATTCATGGCTTACTGCTGGCTGACCCAAACCTCCCCAAGCCTGGTTCTTTTGACGTTTTAATAGTCGTGGACGAAATGGATAAGTTCTTGCTATAAAGGCTGAGAAAAGGCCAAAATACCACTCAGATGGAACAAAACATTGCATTTAGTTGAGTATTGTTTGGAACTGCAAGAAACTTCGCAAGCCCATCTCATCGCGAAGTTTCGAGAACTTGAGATGTAGTGGACATGAAAGCATTACACGCCTGAAAAGCTGTTCGACGAAACCACCAAACCTAAAAAGGGTTGTTCCGATTGGTGAATAGAGGAACGCAGCATTTCGGGCTTTAATTTGTACAGCACGTTTATGTAAGAGGCTTTTGACCTCAAGCCTCAAGCAAGTTCTACGAGTGTGATAACCAAACTTAAAGTTGTGTTCAACGCAACCTCAACTACAACAAGATCTTTTCTCAATTTTAGTTCGCTTTGAGATGTATCGCTATGGCTTCAGGATTTCGACCTAAACGTCATCAGCATGCGTAAGCAAATTTACGTGACTACCGCCATCTAAGGGTCACTTGTGGGGTTGCCTGCGGTTAGCATCCCGCCGTGAAATCGCTACACCATGCAGCTCTGGACGCAGGCGACGCATATTAACAGGTTGCTAAAAATCATCACGACTGACTTCTTGAACTCTCTCTAAGACATCTCAGCTCTCCAAAGGACGTTTAGAGCGGTTTCCAGCTCGGAAAGCTGTGGGCACCAAATTGCCCACAATTGATATGCGTACTTTGGACTGCATCTGGTATACAAACAATTACCTGCTTTCGATCGCATTCAGTTTGGAAGAGCTACCGATTAAGCTTATAAATCGCCTATATTTCTTCGATTCGATCAATATTTCATCCGCTTGGCCTGATCGCTCCGAGTATAATTCACTCTAAAATATGGCTGCAGAAGATTTTTCACTCAAATGGGGACTGAAACGAGTTGCTGGTTCATTGCAGTAGGATTTACTCATATATGTACATACGTGAGCCGGCAACAATCTCTCGCTGAAACTAAATCGGTGACTGGGCACTCGCCCCGTTGCATATGCTGAGCGCCATGTATTTCCACATAACTCAGAAGCCGTGTATTGTCGAGTTCGAACTTCCGTCGACTCTCTGAAAACTACTTCAATGCCTTGATTGGGGCTCTGCGCGGCTCATCTGGGCGCAAAACTAGTTTTGCGGAGTCGAACCTGTGTGAACTCTATCCCTACGATGTTGCCGACTTTGAGGTTCATGGCCCGTGATCTTTTAGTTTCTAGGCTCCCTGATCCTGATTTGAAGGTATTCAAAGGAATGCTTTTTCACCAACCAAATTACTGCAGCAATAAGGCAACATTGATGGAAGCGCTGGAGAGACGAATATCTAAAAAATCTTCAGCGATGCATGAAATTGTTTCGTCCAAGCTAAAACTTACTAATGGATGATGTGGCTGTCGTCCGCAAGTGGTTACGAAGTGGAAGCCGGGCTCTCGACAGTCACTGCTTTCGGGTCGTTAACATAAGGACATCCGAAGGAAAGCTGTTGCGAACTGTCGTTCCTTTTTAAGCAGTCGTTCAAGGCGGTCATCATATTATTGTTTAATACGCGCCTTAAGTTAACCCCTGTTTTGGTAGTACTATATGAAAGCTGGCAAGCCTGACAACCAGTATACTCGTACTTCCCTGCCATTAAATGTAATCAAGGTAATTAGCGGTATTTTCCTTTATCCGCAGCAACCAGCCTTTTTTTCTGCGATCTTCACTCTGCAGCTGCTTTAATCGGCCACAAAGGAATTTTAAGAAAACTATATTTAAAATTAAAAGTCAAACATACATTGAGTATTTGTTTTGTAATAATTTCAGTAAAAGGAAAATTGTTCAGTTTAGAAAAACTACGTGCAAATGTTTGTAGGTATATAATAAAGTATTTTTACGTGAAATGCCAATCTGTGCTGTCAATGTAGAACAGCACTCTCTGCATCTTAAGTAAATTAATGTTCTCAACCACGTGCACGCACAAGTCTCATTAAACGCGGGCAGGTGTAATCTTTCACACAAACTGGCATATTGAATTAATTAATTATTATGCTAAACAGCATAAGCGAAGTTTCTCACGTTGATTTGACTGACTTTGGAAAAATGTTGGGCAGTATTTGTGTGAAATAAAAATAAAATAGAGTAATGAGTCAGTATGAATGAGTGCGAGTAAAAAATACTGGATGAAATGGCGCGTTGGCTATCATGCCAACAGATGCTTATCCGTACGTAAATTTCTACAGCCCATAGAAGCATTACTTCTTTTGCATCTATACATATAGTAGTAGTATGTATGTATGTGCATATGTATGTATGACTTCAATCGTTTCGAACAACTTTCACTTACGACAAACAAACAAATAAAGCACAAAGACATAGTAGCACAAAATAAAAGACTCTCAAAACACAAGACAACAACAAAAAAGAGTGAATGAAAATATGTTGTGAATGTAAAAGACATAAAAAGAAGTGAATAATAAGAAAGGTAAACAGTAAATAAAAGGCAGCAGTTGGTCTAAAACTTGAAAAAGAAGAATAGCAAAAAATAAATAAAAAAATAACAGCAAAAAAGTAGCGGTTACGAATACAATCAAATGGGTTGGAAGTGAGAACCATTGACCGAAGATATCGCGAGCGTAGCAACTGAGTGAGAGCAACAATCACAATCTGAGACACTTAGTTTAAAATTTACAGGTGCTTTTGTACACTGACTAACTGGCTGAGTGATAGGGGAATTGAAGCAAGTTTGTTTAGCTACATATTTCAAAATGCACTAATTTGAATGGAAACAGAGAGCGGAATAAATATATTCATTTCAACTCAATACTGTTCACTCAAAATAGCGAAAGGGAAACATTGTTTTAGCATACTACTAATGCTAAGTTGCTTTGTACGAGTATTCATTTGTTTTCGAGTACTTACTTGAGCACGCAGCTTCGAGAATGGAAGAATGGATAGGGAATTTAGTGTCCATAGTTTTGGATTATTAGTAAATATTACAAATACATATACATATATTCTATAAGCTTATGCTACGCGTAGTAAAGAATCGAGCGTTTCCCAGAGCAGCAAAAAAGGGTCGCATTAAAGTTTGGAACACTTATGGGTATGTCAAGGATGATATATACTTATATATACACCCTCTAGTGCGGTATGCGTATTGATGTTTTTTTTTTCACGAATAGAGGGGCCTACAGTTTTAAGCCGACTGGGAATGGCAAATAGTTTTTTATGAGAAGCTTTTTCATGGCAGAAATACACTTGGAGGTTTGCCATTGTGTGCCGAAAGGTGATCGCTATTAAAAAAACGAACACAATAGTTCACTTCTAGAATTCTAGAGCCGTTTGAAAAATCGTTAAAAAATTACAAGCAGACCAATACCAAATAATCCATTTATATACGAAAATATAGGGGTATATTTTAATATGGACTTCGACATAATCAATTGGCGGGAGCTTCGTAAAAGTGAAATATCATTACTGCATGAACGCAGTTACAGAGTACGAATATTAACAACCCCGCAAGTAATGCGGTTTCCGGTAGAGTATTTCCAACTGGAGGAAATATAATTACGGAAAAAAGAAGTCAATTATTCTGAGACCATACTGGACTAGACAAATTGGCATTGTTCCATTGTAATATGCACATACTGGGAGAATTGAGTTAATAAAACTTGTTTGGATGTAGTTAATGCTTTTTACTTATAAAATTAAAAAAAATTAACGTAAGTTAGAAACACTGTTCGCAACTTCATAAGACAACTTATAGAATTATTTTCCAATTCCTGCATGCGCGTTATTCAAATCAATCACTTGAATTTTTGTATTTCAATGCTAACGTACGCTATATTTACAGAGCGCTGAGTGGTTGAGTGTGTAGGTAAGAAAAGAAAACGTGTGGTTTAATAAGCATTTTGATCCCATCTACTCTGCTCTCTGCTGTTTAGCTTGAGAGAGAAAAATCTAGCGCGAATGTGTTACGAGTATAAAGAGAAGCGTTCCTGCAACACCTTAACATTTTAGCTGAGTTGAAATGCCACATTTGCTGTTCGTGTGTCAATTGTCAGTCGAGTTAGTGTAAATTTTCTGCACAGTTTGGGGAGATTTTCATTGTTCACTAAATTTTTGTATAACATGGCTTTTATTCTATGGGTTTTCATAGAAACCGATTTGTGGTGCTATATGGTGAAATAAAGTATTTTATTATTACTCGTATTTACGGTATTTTTTTCGAATTACTTAATAGTAATTAACATACAGAGGATTGCTTGAAGAGCTTAAGAATGGATGACGAAACGGTTGTTTTTACATTGGGCTAGTGAATATAGACTTTTATCGAAAATAAATTAAATGTTTGCCATGACCGCTAATACTCTTAGAGTTGTTAGCGTTAATATAATTCAAACGCACATTAGATGTGTGTGTGTTTATTTTGTCTGCATATATTCAATAGACTTAGAGACCGCGGTACTTTGAGGCACTGGAGTCGAATTATTTTCAAAAATTATTTTTACAATTAGATTGTCCCATATCCAGAATATTCTGCAATTTGATTTAAAAAAAGGAAATATAGTAAACGAAAAAAAAATTGTAGTTGGTTCATACTTAAAATATGCATAAACATATGCACATATGATAAAAAATACTAACTTACAAAAGCATATTAAGTTTCCAGAGCAAACACGATAACATTTTTTCGTTTGTTTTCGGTGGTGGCCAAGCGTATGCTCTGTAACAAAACGCAACGTGATTTTGCTGATATTTGATGTTTATATAAATATAAATAACTTTTAATATAAATATATTTGTTTATAATTTTATTTAATTTTCTTATAAATGCACCATTTTGAGACCCTTAAATATATGAATTACGGAAAATTACTGCTTCCTAATATTGTAGAAAATTCTTTGGGTGGCTAGATTGCTAGCTCCATATCACTTTAGGCCTATGTAAGTTGCAAAAGCCAAGAAGTTCGAATCTTTGCCTCGCAACTGTAAATCCACTAGGGAATAAGCACTGAGATGATAATTTTTCATCATCCTTTAAATACCTACCACAGAAATGATATTGAGGCTCAGCACTAGGATCTCCAGTCATCAGTGTTCAGTTAAGATACCCACCACGATGGTTGTGACCTTACTAGCTTTAAAAATTGCCTCGTTCGTCTGCTATCCTTTCGTGGCAAGAAGCACTTAAAGTCTCGCTGCGCTTTGTTGAGTCTCACCTCCACAAGAGTTGACCACAGTTCGTAAGAATTCCCTAGCTCAGCTTAACATTTAAATACTTTATCTACTGCTTGTACTTGCAATATACTCGGATATTCAATATAAGAGATTTCAAAATTTTATTTCAGTATGTATAGGTACATATGATATATTCTGTCAAAAAAATATCGGAAATTATTCATTTAAAAAACGCGCGTTACACAAATTTCTAAGCGGCTGAATGGCACTGTCCATATGAGTCGCAATCCAAAAAACCACGTCAAAGTCGGTCAAAAGTTAAAGTCATGCTACACGTTTTTTTTTTATCATCATGGTTTTGTGCACTCGGAGTTCATTCCAAATGGTTCTACGGTAAATAAAGAATATTATTTGGAAGTTACGCGACGTTTGAGAGAGAATGTGCGTAGGAAACGGACCAATTTGTGGAACGAAAACTCATGGATCTTGCACCACGATAGCGCACCGTGTCACAAGGCTCATACTGTGAACATTTTTTTTACCAAAAACTCGACAAATGTCATCGAACAACCACCGTATTTACCGGATTAGGCCCCTGTAACTTTTTCCTCTTCCCAAAACTTAAATTGCCACTCCGCGGATGTCGCTTTGAGTCGATAGAGGCCATTAAGGAGAATTCGCTGAACGAGCTGAAGAGGATCTCTTCGAACGCGTTTAAAAGGTTCTTTGATAACTGGACTAATCGTTGGCATATGTGTATTGCTTGGAATGGAGCCTATTTTGAAGGCGACAAAATACATTTTAATAATTATACAATTATTTTGCGTTTTATTCAATAATTCCCAGAACTTTTTTGACGGAATGTATATACTTGACTGGCACATTATATTGATACGAGTATTTAAACAATTTTCCGTCCACATTGTTAGTCATAATTAAACGCATTATCAGCATTGCAGTCACCAAGTGTTAGAGATAGAGATGCAAACTGAAATGTGACCAGTCAGTCACAATGCTCAGCTAGGTCGCTACTTGCCATGTCGGCATGATTGCACTGTTTACCATTTCAGTAGGTTACTAGCACACTTGCCTAATAGCGGCAGTAGCGGCAACAGCTGGTATCTCAGTGGCCTTCTCAAGTGCGCCTTGCGCTATTTGGCCGTCATTTGGCCATGTAGCGACGAAGCAACTGGTTATGAGTATACACGTGCTTTGTAAAACACATGTACTCATACATAAATACTTTCAAACATACATGCATGACTGCTGCTTGAATAGAACCCGGAATTTGTTTAGCACTCAATAGGTTGATTTAAAATGTATGCACTTCAAATATACATATTTGTTATTTATTGTTATTTTAATTGTTTTTATTCCTTTAAGTATTCTAATTAATATATAGAAGTGACTTTTTACTTCAACTCCTATCGTTATCGAAGATTTATATGGTACGGCCAAAGTGGAATCTCGCTTACTATGTGCTTACGCGCCAATTGTATGCACTTTCATACGTATTTTATGTACGTGTATATAGGTATGTAAAATTTAATTTAATTTTCCTTACATTTTTTGGGTCGCAAAGTTCACAACTTATCAACATGGGACGCAATAAAAACAGAGCCCACTCTATACCTTAGATAATATTATCTTTATAATAACAAAAACCTGTCTGGTTTGCTACAGCAACATTGTTTTTTTTGCATAAATACATTTATTAGAAATATCAAAACCTAACGCCGTTTTTGCAAACATATTTTTTCTTTTGCAACTGTTATATTATATAAATATAAAGGGCTTTCCAAACACACGCCTAGATGTTGTTTTAAAATAAAACATGCAAAAAATGAGATTCTTTCGGATTTCACTATTTATATTCAAAATATGACTCTTAAGAATTATATGTGAAAAATTACATCATTTAAATGTTGTTGAGAACGTCAGGATATCGATGTTGAAGGATAATCAGCAAAACTTTGCCCTACAGCAACAATCCACAGGACTTCCAATTTTTGGTCTGCCAGTGCTTTTTCTATCCTTGACAGAGCTAGTTTCTTGAAATCTATTCACCAAACTGTGAATTATTGACTAATTTAGATGATTATTTCCACCAAAAAAATTACGAATTTTCCAATATGTTGTCTTCATAATACAATAAGTTTCAATGATTTTAACGCGCATGTAAAATTGTACATCTGTCTACTTGACTAATACTAAAGATGGCATAAAAAAGGTATCGTCTAAGAATTATTATTTTCGTAATAAATTTGCACGATTTGCAAACGTTGTTCAGGTGTAAGTCTATTCATTATGAAATGGCAAACCAAACTGAGCATAAATCAAGTGACAGCTGTCAAAAAGACCATCTACGAAAAAAGTAGTGCCAACTTGAAAACCTAACCTCTAAAAAAACACCCTTTACATATGTATATAATTGGCGCGTACACCCTTTTTGGGTGTTTGGCCGAGCTCCTCCTCCTATTTGTGGTGTGCATCTTGATGTTGTTCCACAAATGGACTTTTGTAATACCCTTTATATATAATTGGCACTTACACCCATTATAGAGAGTTTGCCCCAGCTTCTCCTCCTGTTTTTGGTGTGCATTTTGATGTTTTATGCCGCCTTCGAACGACAGATGTTTTGTTATGAGGAGCTTTTTCTGTCATTTAGTGTTTCATGACCAGGGCTCCGAACTCGTGCACTTCCCAATGGCAGATACGCACCAACCCGTTGGACTATGGCGGCCCCCAATAACTGCCATGTAGCCGTCATACGTTCTGAAAATGAGTCGGATCGCGCGGCCAATAAATTTTTTTAGAAATACATATCTTGACTCCAGCGCCACTTAGCTAGACCATACCAACTAATAAACATTCACATGTAAGCTACAAATAGCTACAAATATTTTTGATATCTAATATAGGGCCTTAAAAATAAAGGCAAAATGTTACATAATCTTCCAAAAAAATTTCTGTATACTTATCTTTAAGCAATTGCCCACAGAAATTAGTGATCACCGGGGCCAGCTTTTTATTTTGGAAACAAAAATTATCTACACTTCTTATAAAAGCTAATCAGTTTAAGTGATTGTGACATATTATATTGTACATATTCCAATTGATTCGAGCAAATCAACAGATTTTATTAAGGCAAATTTCAATCTGAAACAATAGAACCAAATTTAGTTTTAATCTCCAATATATTGATTCACAACAATGAGTGAATATATTCTTTGTAGTACAGGCCTGGAGACCGTGTAATACAGACCTGGAGATGTGGGCTTAGTTACATGGAATTGATTTTAAGAGCAACAAATTTCGAAGTAAATTAAATTTTCAAATAGAACAAAGCCCCTCGCAATGCGTACGCCCCTTTTATTGTTGTATGTTTTTCATCTAAAGTTTTATTTTTATTTTATAATTGGAGCTTACACTTTTGTTAGGTGTTTGGTCGTGCTCCTCTTCCTATTTGTGGCGTGTCTATTGATGGAACAAACTGTAGGTCCCAGTTTTAAGGCGACTTCGAATGGCTGATATTTTTTGTGAGAAGCTTTTTCATGGCGGAAATACACTCGGAAGTTTGCAATTGTCTGCCGACGAGCGACTGCTACTAAAAAGCCTTTTTCTATAATTTTGGTGTTTCGTACAGTCCTCTATAGCTTACATAAAAGTAAAAATTTAATCTTGGGAAATCTTACTATATGTTCATAAGCTTTTTCTCCTCTTTTTTGGTTAAATATCTACAATTCACTTCCACTCTTAGTTTGTTTGAACGCGTTCTAGAAAAAGAAATTTTTTTTTTATTTCAAGAGATTTTAAATATTTTAGTTAACCCGGTTTAATGGTGACACTAAACTTGTATAATACTTGTAACACTTAGATACAAACGAGTAGCTAAAGTTGAAACACTCAACATGTTGTTCGATGAAATAGTCCCATGCCGGTCGGTCATTGCTGCTGCTCTAAAACCATGCTAACAACATATGGCTTAGTTGACCACCAAAAAGACGCGGTAATTAAATTTCCTTTCAAATGAAAAACAAAAGGTGACTACATAAACAACAGCTTTCATTACTAAAAGTTAGTAAAAAATAATAATAGGTACATCAAAAAAACATTAACGCGCACACCGAATACTTTTTGCTTATATTTTGCTTTTTAAATTTTGTGAACTTTCTTTACTTATTTTGTTGACAAATGCATAAATGCTAGAAATAAAAAATAAAATAAAAAAACACGCATAACAGCACATTGTACTCATAACAGGTTACACATACGCCATGTAGGCTAACCGACGTCGCGGCGGGTTGTAGTAAATAGATGCGACGCATCTCACACATTTTCGCAAGTGGAAAGTGACATTCCTCTCGCTCATTATGCACAACATATGTATGTACATTGTAGTATAAAATTTTACATTTTACATTTAAATATTTATACTTGCTTGCTTCATACATAAACATAGCTATACAAATATTTCTACCATGAAAAGCACACCTGTGTGCGTGCGTTTAGAGTCGTTATGCTGTTGAAGTGCAATATGTGGCTTTAGGCGAAGCCAGTTTGCGGCATATTCTTTTCTTCCATGAATTTCATTTCTTTACTTTTGTATTTATTTATGTACGCACATACATATGTATATGTACATACGTATATATCTTCTTTTCGTCTATCTGCGCTTCTTCATTCCTTGTATATAGAAATGCTTGCATATATATAATCGCATTTACGAGTGGCGCATCTGCATTTGCTACACATTTATTGAAATTGCTTTTTATACTTCATTTTCTTTTGGTGCGCAGCATCTTTAGTTTAATATTGGATCGGTCGGTCGGTCGGTCAGTGGGTAGTGTTGTGGCCGTAACTAACTGTGCGTGTCCAGTTAGTCATTATTTGACTGTTAGTATTGCGTCGTCGTTGTCTTTGCAAGTTACACACGCGTAGCGGATAAACCGACGTTATATGTATATGTACACACATATGTACATATATATGTATATACTTGCATTTGTGAGAAGGAAACGTGTCAATTGTGTTGTTAGGAGTCACGTGTACTAGAACGAACTGAATTTTTATTAACAAATAGTGATTGGTGATAGAAAAATGTTAAAAAATTTAAATACGTGCTATTTTTAATTTCGAAGAAAAAACATTAAACGGAAAAAAGAAAAAATATAAATAAACTGATATTGCTAAATGTGAAATACTCAAATTCATGATAAAAGTGAGTGAATATCTTGATTTTAATCCTTCATACACGCCATAAAAATTGGTTTTAGTAGGAAAAAAATATTTTTTAGCATTACTAAGTAATATAATATATTAACAGATGACCGGAATAGAACGTGGTCATTAGTCATAATTTTAAAAATTTTAAATTAAAAAATCTGAACGATATTTTCGAGAGCTTTATAACTGTCTGTAGCAACTTACTAGGATATTCGCAACGGTGTCAAAAGTACTTATTGTCGTATTTCGTAAAAATGTTATATATTTAGAGGGTTCAAATTAAAATATAGTTGGTTGTAGTTTAAAAATATCTAAAGATTTATTTCACCGTTAAAAACTGTACGACGTAAGAAAATACGATATTTAAGAGTACCTTGTGCATTATCTAAATATATAGAAATGCTTTCAAAAATTTAATATTGAAATTAAAATGCCAGGAGATCATAAAGAAAAACTGATGTTAAATTAAATATGAAAGTATTATTTCTCTTTGATATATTTTTAAGCCTTATACCCTTTTCAAAACTTTCATGATTGTTTTATATCATAAAGTTGTTTAGATCTTCAAATAAAGAAAGAAATAACAATCTAATAAGGTTTTTTTTTGTCGGAACAGAATGTCTGGGAGAATGAATAAATGCTTCGCTATATAACTTTTGTGTACTGGCATCTTGTCGAGGCAAAAGAACCACACCTCCTCAGGCCATTTCCAAATTATTCTTTCCTGAATGGCATATTTTTTGAAAAGTAGTTATGTTAAATGAGCTTTTGAGTTAGCTCACATGGGTTTATTAGCTAGACTCTAAATATTTTGAGTGCCTGGACTCTTTGATGTTATTATTGTAATGGCATAAAACATAACTTGGCCGGATATAATTCTGGGCCATCCGTGTCACATAGAACCGACTGACGTGAGAACGCTACCGAGGCTCTAATAGCTGCTGATAAATGCTCGCTGTCGTGACTTCTTTAACCTAATGCTGGAAAAAATCGCGCAAGCCGCAGAACTTAATTGCTCAGGCGCAATTTTTTATAAGAGCGTACAATTGTTGGCGTATGCCGACGATATTGACACCATCGGCCTTAAGAACCACGTTGTTAATTCTGCCTTTTCCAAACTGGATAAAGAAGCAAAGCGAATGGATCTGGTGGTGAACGGGGACAAAACGAAGTACCTCCTTCAATCTGTTATATTATGCGCTAGATAGTTGTTGAATGGTACTAGAGTGAGTTGGTTACTGCCACTTAAAATTATAAAGTTTGAAATATTTTTTTGTGGTTAGTCTATGAAGTACTCAGCTTCACGACTATGACTCATAAAAAATTGCGAATATGTTCGTTTTCATTGATGGTGAACTTTCAGTAAGTTTCTGAAAGTATTTTTGACCATAAAAAGCTTCCTAATAAGGTATGCTTTGTTTGCATCACAATATAACTACATATTTTTATATTATAAAAGCGGATCTTCGTCATTTTTTTTAAATTATGTATAATTAATCATTAGTATGCTTCTAAATCAAAAGTAAAAATCTGCGAGATCAAGCTGCTCTCATAGTTGTATACGTAACGCATTTATATAGACCATATCTCTATGTGAATGCACTTACAAGTTTGTATATAAAGGGTTTTCCAATAACAGGTGTTACAGGTGAATGGATTGCGCTATCGAGAGATGATTAACGATTTTTTATGGCCCGAATTGGATGGTATTGATCTGGACAACGGTTATTTTCAAAAAGACGGCGCTACGTGCCACACAAGCAACGAAACCATTGATCTTATACGTGAAAAGTTTTCGGACCGTGTTATCTCTCGAAGAGGTGATCACAATTGGCCACCGACATCTTGTGATTAAACACCTTGTGACTTTTTTTTCAAAAAACAAAAAAAGTTATGAAAAGCATTTTCCTAATAGCGGTCGCCCCTCGGCAGGCAATGGCAAACCTCCGAGTGTATTTCTGCCATGAAAAAGCTCCTCATAAAAAAATATCTGCCGTTCGGACTCGGCTTAAAACTGTAGGTCCCTCCATTTGTGGAACAACATCAAGACGCACACCACAAATAGGAGGAGGAGCTCGGCCAAACAACCAAAAAGGGTGTACGCGCCAATTATATATAGTATATATATAATCTGCGAAGTCTTATCATTAAATTTTTAATCGATTTCATGTATGTATTTGCATACATTCCTTATACACATAAGTACATACATATGTGGTGACATTTGAATATTTACCCTCCCGCTGTCATCCCAACTCAGCCCTACGTAATACTACGAAACTTAAATGAATGCAGACTGTGTATTTGTGTATGTGTGAATTCATTATATTTATCTCATTTGCGTTGGCGTTGTTGATGTTACTGCATGCAGCTCTGGCTACTTCTTCTTTTGTTTTTGTAAATGTCCCATTGTTGAGTCTCTATCGTTGCATCGCTTCACAGCCCCTCTTTTGTTCACGAAAAAAAACAAACACATCACTCTTGTTTGTAGTATCAATTGCCTACAAACAAAATTGCTTAGCTCGTGTTTTGTTTGTTCGTTTTTGCTTCAGTCGCCTGCCTTTCAGTTAGTTGCCTGCCAATGAATTTGCTGTATACCTACTTGTTGTTTTTGTAGTGAAAATAGAAAGTGGTCCATAGTGCTCTCACTTTGTCGCTACAGCGCGCATTGATTTGTGCAACGGTAAATTTTTCAATGTATTCGCATTGGTGAATGTCAAACCGCAAATCGCGACTTACGAATAAACCAAGAAAGCCATTTTCAATGGCCATGAAACAGTAAATCGAAAGCAAAAATACTTGTAGTAATAGCTAGATAAATAGTAATATCGAGATATTTTCGACTAAGAAATACCATATTTATTGATCTTTTCTTTTAAATCGACATATGTATACATACCTACATACATATGTATGTACATAACTATAGTAGCAGGCCAATTTATATCTCGAAAGTGTCACTACTCAAAATTGTTCTTATTTGTATTCAAAAACACTTATTTAGTAACCTTATCTAGGAGCAATGTTGTGTAAATACTCCTGATACTTAAAAATTGTATGTGCCAGTATGGTATACTCTGCCAGCTATCAGACTTTGAAGATTGTTATTGCATGCAAGCTGATAGTGGTTATTGATAGTAACAGTACTGTCTTTTAGCTTATGATATCTATGTACATATACTTGTTTTTGAGTTGCCAATCTCAGGCCCACACCTCCTCCATACGATCATATTGATAATTTTAAAAAATACAATTGTTCCCACCTTGGCTCAGTTTTGAGTTCATTTTCTGTCAAAATATTCCTTTACATGCAACTAAAATGAGTATGAACCGAATTGCACCAGCGGAAAATCAGGAACTTTCTGCACTGCTCCTCCTATATAGGTACTCGTATTTCTTTATCTTAGGAAGAAAATAAGTATTTAATTCGGTTTAAAAGCATGGAACAAATGCTTCACAAATGTATGATGAAGGCCAATTTATATTTATTTCCATACGTGTACATGTACACGTGTACTTCGTTGATAGTATCGGAGCTCGTTCAGCTTGCCTAATGTTTGCCTTGCGGTATGAGATCTTGCGTTGTCGTGGTGAAACAAAACTTTGTGCCTATTCACTAAAGACGGTCGATTTTTTTAAGTGCCTCATTCAGGTTTGATAGCTGATGGGAATAATAATCAGCAGTTATCGTCTGGTTTGGTTCCAGAAGCTTATAATAAACAATACCGGCCATATTCCGCCAAATAGACAGGAGAATCTTCTTGAGGTGAAGGCCATCTCTAGGGGTCGGTTCTGGTGTTTAATCTTTATCTAACCATTGACGTTTGCGAACAGGATTATTGTAAAGGACCCATTTTTCATCACCAGTATTGATACGATTCAAAAAACTTTCATTTTCAAGCCGTTGCAGCAGCTGAGAACACACATTCACTCGCTGCTGAAGGAAGTATATGCGGGACCCATTTTCCCAGCTTTGAAACCTTTCCCAACTGAACTAGGTACCTGTGAACTGTTCCATGAGATAAATTTAACCTCTGAGCTATCATATCGACTGTCAAATTTGGCTCAGCTTCCACGAGTTCGAGCAAGGCGTCGGAGTTAAAGACTTCAGACGACCAGCGCGCGAGGCATCCTCCACGTCGCAGTTACCACTTCGGAATTTTGAAAACCACTTTTGCGCAGTCCTTACACTTACGGTATTCTCTTCGTGAACAGTTTTTATTTCTGCAGCACCAGTTGTTGCATTTTTACCACTTTTATAAAAAAAATACAAAATATGCCTCTTATACGCGTTCGAAGACTCCATTTATCCATCTATGCGCGATTAAAATCACTTGTTGAATGCACAATATATCAACAATGATGGTAAATGATTTTTGGAAAAATCCATACAATGCCCAAACAAATTCCCTCCTTTTCCCTACGCTTACAAAAAATTTTCCCTACAAAATTCCCTACATTTTTTCTCCTGGGTTTACAGTATAATGAGACACTCGCAACGTCCCTACATGAATTATTGGCTTAAGTTTTGGACTTGGCACTTTATAACAAAAACAAATTTTATTCCAAATATACACATATTTATTACATTATACACATATATAAAGAAAAATTCAGCAAAAAGACTAAAAATTAGACTTTTTCATTACATTCAGTTCTGCTTAAAACAATACAGAGTTTTTATTTTTTCAGAATCCGGCACGATTTCTTTTAAGAGTGGGATTAACTTGCAGCGCGACATTATGCTCGGCTTTTTCTTGAAAAAACTGTTTATTTTAGGTGTTTTTTTTATTGCGTTCATATTTTTTTGGTGCATTTTTGTTTCGGTGAGCTTTTGCAAATCAGACTTGTCGCAATTCAAAACTTTGTCGCACGCAGCGCATTTGCGTTTTAATGGATTGTTAGCCACAGCTTCCCACCAGCCACAAAAATTGTCGTCGTCAAGCCACTTGTTATTGAACTTTTGTTTCCGATACTTGCATTGTTTTTCCTGGTGTTCCTCCGAAGCGTCAGTCGAAGAGGAGAAGCTCATTTCTTTAAAATATATACATTTTAAATATAAAAAAGCTAAAACTAAAATAATTGCAAACTTACTTCAGAAGTGAAAACCACCAGAAAACGCGCGGACAACTAACAATTTTCGCGCGAAGAAAAAATCGCGTTCGCGCTAACGAAGAAAAAATGGCAATGCTGCCGTATTAACGCTTTTAAAAGTATACTGCCATAAGGAAAAAAAGTCTGGCATGAAATCTTACTGCATATTTTTATTTTAAGTGAACTTTTTTAATTTTTCCCGCTATTTTAAAATTTTGTCTGTCCTTCTTGAAAATTCCCTACATTTACAGAATTTAAAAAAATCTGTCCTCCTTTTCCCTACACCCACATTTTTCGACAAAAATCCCTACATGTAGGGAATTTTCCCTACATTTACCATCACTGTATATCAATGAAAATATAAATAGTTCCGTTATATTCCGCGAATAATTTTTTGTATGCAAAAATCGTACAAAAGTGAAATTATGGGTAAAATACGCACGAACTTATTGACTGACCTGATACATATGTATGTGTTGAAATCAAGTGTGCTTTGCAAATGATCTGTAGAATTGCAGAAATCGTATGGCCTGCCAAAGTGTTCACTCTCCTGTTTTTCCCAATACTGCGTTCAAGCCGACATCTCTCAAGAAGTACATCTTGATATTTCCCACCAATGGCGGCACCTACAGTTTTAAGCCGACTCCGAACGGCAGATGGTTTTTTATGGCAGAAATTCACTCGAAGGTTTGCCACTGTCTGCCGAGGAGTGGCCGCTTTTAGCAATAAACTTTTCTATTGTTTGGTATCTCGTGCCGGGCGTTTCCAACCTGTTCACTTCCGAATGGTAGTCACGCATTAATGAAGTGGCTATGGTGGCCGCGGTATATATTTATTTACAGTTAATTATTTTAGGGCAGATTTAGATATTTAAACACATTCAGGTGTATTCGCGCTCTAAAAGTAAACACTTTGTCTCGCGTGGTTACGTTGTGCTTTGACGGCACAGTTCTTCTAAACATTTCTATCCTCAGCTTTTCTTCCATAGTAGATCAGTATGCTGCAACACTTGATGCTTTTTCCGCGAACTTGTTTCTTCATTTCCTTTAATGTCTCTGTGGCGTTGGAATCAGAGGAGCTCTTATTACTTTTATGTTAAGATTATCGTACAGAAGTTGTATGGTGTATGGGTTTGCCCGATTTCATCCATTTTCAATTCCAATATCCACTAGTATCAGTTTATAGTATTTTTACTCTTTTCTTTGTTTTTATAAATAATAAAATATAATAACAATAAATTCATAACATTTTCTCATTTTTATTTCAGATAACTCTCTGAACGGTGCGGTGGTTCCTTCCGCCTTGCAGTCGGGTATATGTGCATGCCGGAGAAGTACAGCTAAAATTTAAGTGACGACTGACAGTAACAAAAAAAATCTCAGCAAAACCAAAACACAATAAAACAAATAAAATGGGGCGACAATTGCGGCCTTATGCGCTCGCAACTTTATTCTACTTAGTGTTCATAGCGAAGGTAAGTATAGCACCTACATATGCACAGGCATCCATAGTTAAGTCTATGTGTGTTAAGTCTACATGTATGTAACTAGTAATATGACTGCAATCGATATGAAAATATGTTAATTATTGAATGAAAAAAAACATCTCAAATGGGAACAAACAATAGGTTAAATGCAATGAGCAGAGCAAGTGCAACTGGGTTGGTAGGTTGTCGTAAAAAAAGGCTCAATACTTCTATCTTATGACGCTCACAACAGTTTGCATACATACGTACTATATAAACCTACTTAAATAAGCATTACATCACACATGTAGATTAAAGATTATGTTGTAATACACAGAGCAGAAAAACTTGTGGATTATGATGGAATATTAGAAAAATTGGCAGTTGGCTGTAACTTAGTGACGCACTAACTTACTAAAAGGCCCGTCACAATGGGTCCGATCTGTCCATTGCGGCAACGAGTTTGACTGAGAGCAAAATAGATTATGTGTATTTCAGTCAAAGGCGCCACATACTTGTCGTCCGCCAAGGCACAAAAACCGGCAACTCTCTACTTTTGACTTACAATGACTGTATAGTAAATTAGTAGTATTATATTTAACAAATATTTCGATAGAAGAAAGTTTATAATAAAAATATTATTTACTTTGGGAAGGAATGCATCGCTGCATTTTCAAGAGAGGATGAAAATCTATTTTGATTTTTCGACAGTAAAAAAATATAATATGTATGTACGCATTAATTTAATGTTGGAGGTACGCAACAAGACCTTGTTGTCATTCATCAATTTGAGTTTGACAATGGATGTTTTCCAGTACGGCCTGATATCTGTCCATCCCTTTGTCGATGAAATTTTGTACAAATATTAACCTGAACAAAAAGTAGTATGTATAGGCAAAATTATTCAATAAATTAGTAAGTTTACCAATAACGGTAATTGGTATGTAATGACATACATACTTATTTTAGGACTATATGAGCTTGGTAGAAATGATAGTCTTTTGACAGCTGAGAATGGCAACTGTGTTGGCATGAAGGTTTTGTCGTATGACGCTAGAACAACGCTTTCAAATTGTGGAAGTTTACTCTAAAAAAAATTAATCTGTTTACGAAGTTCTTAGAGCACTGGCGGTATCATCGGCTCTTATTTCTTTCGAAATGAGGAAGGAGCTGCCATTTTGGTGAATGGCGAGCGCTATCGAGCCATGTTGACTCAATTTTTTTTCGAAAAATTAATCAGCTAAAAATCGAAGACATTTAGTTCCAACAAGACGGCGCAACTTGCCGTTTAACAATCGATTCATTGCAATATTCAAGCCACCATTGACGCTAAACAGTCAGATTTATTAGAAAAAGTAGCTAAAAATTGGACAGATCGAATGGTCTATGTAAATCGTGGCCACAGCGGTCATATGCCGGATTTCATATTCAAAAAATAAATACCATCAAAATGCCAGATTAAAAATAAAAGATCATTCCAACAACATTTATCATTTTAAGTTCTTGAGCTCTTTAAACACCCTTTAAACAAGAGTATATTTTCTATAAATATTATCCTTAGGTGACTTAACTCAAGTTCCGGGTTAATAACAGTACTTAAATAATGTGCATGTATATACAAGTATGCCATAAGTACTACCTACATATGTATGCATAGACATTTTTCGTTGATATCTCAAAGTGTATTCGCTCAAAATTCACAGTAGAAATTATTAAATGATAAATCAAATAACGCATTAGTAACACTGAACTACAAAAATCAACTTTAAAGGTTTTAAGGTTTCAAAGGGGAAAACCAGGTATCTATTGCGTATACTTTTATTCGTAATAGAAAAGTTTAACTATTTTTTAGGGTTTAACAAAACAGGAAGAAAAACGAATTTGGGGTATGTACATATATTTTTCAAAGTAATTCAGCAGAAAATTTCAAGGAATTTAAGGATACATTTCTCAAAAGACAGTATTGTACTATATTTATCCTGGTGAAAAGTAAACAAAGATTTTTTCTTAATACCTGGATATATCCTATTTCACTTGATATCCATATTAATATCAAATAATGAACACAAGTATTTATAACCATTTATTGAAAATTTAGTCTTTATTTACTTTAAGATTTTTCTAAAAATTAAATTGATGAGCAAACAAAAAACTGATAATGCAGCATTACGAACTTAGATAGATTTTACTGTTGCATGGTGTAATTATTTAGAGCATACATATCCGATTAAGTAACTTAAGGAATGTGTATCGAAAAAAGCTTGATTGAAAACAAACTTAAAAACGAAGAAGGAGTCTTCTGACCCCGTTTTGAGTGAGACAAATTCCATGCAATATGGTTTGAACATGAAATAATGTATTTATAACTTAATTTTATTATCCTAACCACAATATTCAAATAGCCACGTATGTTTCTGTCGAGTCGACAATCGGTTATATAAGTATAAATAATTGGCGCCGGCACCTTTTTGGACTGAGCTCCTCCACATAGTGGTGGCGTGTGTTGTGGTTTGATAACAAATGGGGTCACCTACAGTTTTACGCCGCCTCCAAATGGCAGATAGTTTTTTATGAGGAGCCTTTTTCAACTTCTTTTACCAATTCAAAACTTTTTTTATCAATTGATGTTTCGTACCCGGGATTTCGAACCTGTGCACCTCCGAATGGTAGACACGCACTAACACATTTGGCTACGGCAACCGTATAAAAATGGCAAAAATTCTGTGGCACATCAAAGCAGTCTGAAATGAATTGCACAAAACTGTATTCGTACATAGTTTGAAGCCGATTTTGTAGTGGTGGCATCATTCGCAATTTTTTTTTCAAAAACGCTGCTGGAGACGCTATTTCGGTTAGGAAGCCAGAATAATTGATATTCAACTTACCATATGAACTTGGGCACATAACATAACTCATGAAATCGATATTTGGGGCACTAAGCTCGTTAATCGTATTACATTTTTTTTCATTGTGATTATGTTTCGTAATGCGGATAATCTAGAAACGATCCACATCATTAAGACGTATATCGTGCGAGCCACGCGTGAGATAGTAGAGCCAAAACTGTCAAGTGATTGTGCTGGGTCAGCCAAAAGAAGTGTGCATTATACAATTAATACCTCTAATAAAAGCTAAAATCTTTGAAAAATATCAAATGGTGTTATTATGACATTTCTAAAAACAAAAACAGTCTATGACTCACCTTTCATACTTATATACATCTACATGCCGCCTTTTATCGTAAACAAGGGTCTGTTTATTTATTGCAGTGACGCCATCGGTTCCCAAAATCGCGAAACATCAAGGAGCGATTTTCGGAAGGCGCCAACTTCTGTATTCTGTATACCGTGAATACAACTCGGAGAGAATAGAAAAGTGGCAACCTCAGTGAGCAGTTACTTTGTTCTTGGCGAATTTGACAAAATCAGTCTTTGCTTTGAGTGACTTTAAAACCATAAATAAACGAACCTTTGTGCACGCAATTACTTGTTTGGGAATCAACTAGAAAATTTGATTTTGGGATTATACATGAAGCCCTCAAAGCAGTTTTCTTCCTTGCTTTCCATTTGCTTTCGCTTATTCTTCTTTTTTTTTTTGTTTATTTTCTGTGCTGACGTCACGGTCGGGTTTTACGCAATCTTGTGTTCTATCATTGTTGAATATAACTTGACCAATTAACTATAACTACATAAACTTAACTAATATATTTATATAAAATTGGTGTTTTTATTATTTGGACCAGAAAAAAAAATGACAATACAGAAGTTACAGATATTACTACTGCTACAACTGCTTCTTTTCTTTAACCGAGACCCGAAAATTTACTAATATATATAGTATGTACCTATATAATTTTTGTAATGAGATTGCAAAGACTAACAAGAAAGTGTTGAGTTGGAATATTAAACACATTTTTGATCAAAGGCAACGCTTACATTAATTATATGATCGAATTTTCGACTACAGGGTAAACTCTGTGTAGTTGTTATAAGTATTGACAATGCAAAAAATTGTTGTTGCTGATAAAGCAATATAGCGAAACTTTGAACATTCGGTTTGTACTACTTTTCTTAGCTTATCATACATTATACACATGCATACAAACAAACATCCGTATGTGCTTAATTACATACAGAGTGGTTGGCGGTAACATGCCAATAATATAAGTAGTAAACCTACATATGTACATATATTAGAACATATGTAGATATGTATATTTCGTATCTGTTCCTATTAACAAATAAATTGCTTGTAAATTTTGCCATTCTTTCAGTTGGCGCTTCTAGAGTTATGCTCTGATTTTTTCAGTTGTGAATTTCTTGTAAAAAATATTTTCTCGCATTATTAATCGCAACACATACTAGCAGACTATTTCAAGATTTTTTATATATCGTTAAGTCATATACACACCTCGCATTTATATTCGTGTCCTTAATTTGCAATTTTTCTTCTCCACACGAAATCAACGAATCAGCAATTTCTTAGCTGTACTAAAGTTTAAACTAAATATAGCTCGATCGTCATAACTAAAAAATAAAAATAAAAAATTGAGAAATAACGACTTTACAGTTTTCCATTTACTATGCTTGCCTAAATAATAATATGAGGTATATTAATACTATATATATCGCAATGACTCTTTTACGCAGCATACAAGAAAAGCTGAAAGTCATTTCTTTACACCTATTTAAGGGGACAGATACCTATAAACGGCCATATTTTCCCTGATTTTCATTGAAATTATTTAAAATGAAGAAGTCAATATATTTTCTTCAAAATTGGCGTACAGTTTATTTATATGATACATTAAAATAATATAATATTTTTTTTATTTTAATCATTTAAAATGGCGGATGTTCACTCAATTCTTCCAGGAAGATCGCAGAGGGGTTTCTCAATCGGCTGGCATTGTAGCATCGG